>JBBPFQ010187521.1:0-17042 GCA_037974815.1 Kaempferia elegans | reverse complement strand
AGAGAGTTCGAAATGACATGGAACTATGTCATATATGTTCGCTTAATTCTCCTGACTATATACATGCCCTCAAACATCATTTTCATACCCCATATTAGAGCATCTCCAATAGGGGATATTTGGAGGGGATATTTCTCCAAATATCCTCTTCACTCAAATATCCCCTATTGGAAGGGATAATGCAAAGGTGATTAGAAATCACCGGGCACAATCTTGTGCCCTGTGATTTGCCTCTTGTGGTGCTCACCAAAAGGTGGACAACACTTTTTTTTATTTAATTAAATGTTATTGATTTTTAATTAAAAAATAAAAAGAAATTAAGATATATATTTATAGATAAATGATATATGAAATATATTAAAATATATATTAATTTTATTTAAATTAATAAATATTTAGTTAGTGCGATATTTGATTGTAAAGACGGGGATATTTGATGGGTGGGGCCCATACATATTTGATTGATGAGATACTTCATTGTGGGATTTGAGATATTTGATTAGTAGGATATTTGAAAAGTGACGTGGAAGTAGGGACCACAAATATTTGGGAGAAATATTTCTAATCGTTGTGGATACTCTTAAGAGGATTAATTTTTTGTAACACGAATATATAAAAAAATTTAATTCGTGTTCAAAAATTTGTGGCTCTCAATATAATATATCGAATTGATATTTGAAAACATTTATAATCAAGAGAACTAGACGAGCACATAAGGTTGTAAACAAGGCTAGCCGAGCCAAACTTTGAGGTGTTCAAGCTTGTTTGATAAGTTAATTGATCTGAGTCAAATTGAGCCTAATTAAAATGAACCAAGTCTTTGCCATAATTGTTCAAGCTTTGTTTGGTTTATTTTTTATAAGCTTGAGCTTCGTTTGTCTAGATGTTATTGAGCTTTCAATTCAAGCTTACTTTGAGTTTAGTTCGTTTAGATACTATCAAACTCTCAAGTCAAACTTATTTTATTGTTGGAAATTTTTACTTGTTTGATTGGTTATTGAGCTTGATAATTCAAAATTATTTATTTATTTTAAAAGTTATTTTTGTTTATAAGAATTTTATTAATGAACATGATTTACGAACATTATTCATAAATATTGTTCATAAACGTTGTTCACGAATATTATTCACAAACGTTGTTCACAAACTTTAACGAGTTGAACACATATATGTTCAAGCTTGTTTGTTTAGTTTAACGAGTTGCTCAAGCTTATTTATTTAATCGATCTTGTGTGTATTAAACGAACATAAACTTACTTTTACGAAACCGAACACCAAGCTTATTCACGAACGTTTGGTTCATTTATAGCCCTAAGCATATCTAACCTTGTAGGTCATTCCGAGCTTTGGTAAAAATCGGCTGATGAACATATAGAACACATAAAATTAAATTATATGTGCTTGTCTAGTTCTCATAACAAACATCTATTTGATATATCATATCGAGAGTAACGAATTTTTTTAATCATAAAAGACTTAAATATTTTATTAAAAAAATATTAAAAGCCATTTTTAGCCACATAAATATATCGAACCGATTGTTACACTATAACAATTGATTCGGCAAGCAAAGAGGCAAAATAGATATGAGTACGCGATTTGACTATTTAAAAGTTATCTACGTAATTTAGATATTATAAAACTTAAACTATGTGATTCTATAATTTATCATAGTTAAATTATAGATGATATTTAATAATAATAATAATAGTCAAAAATAATAAATAGATTATAATAATAAAAAAATAATTGGATTGCGGGGAGAACAGGAGCACACGTCCCTCACAATTTGGTAGGCTTTCCAAGGCTGCGGTGAAAAGACAAAGGGATAAGGAAGAAATAGAAGTGTCGTTTACGTGGTGGCGAGCTTGGCTTCAAATAGAGACACGTCGGCGTCCATCCCCACACTTTTGTCATATGTGATCGGCTGTGTTAGCTGCTGACTAGGCTTCATCCAATTAATGCAACTAAACTCATTTTCTTGTGATGAGATTCATCACGGGTGATTTTTTTTTTCTCTCACAAATATTATACTCCTATATGGACAAATAATGTCCACAATTTTGGCCGTAGATATCGAGTCTACAAAAGAAAAGGAAAGTCCATCTTACATCAATCACGTTTGGTTATTCCAAATGAAGATTAGCTTACAGTGAAAATCTGCAATGAGATAAGATTGATAATTTCAACGTCAGACTGAAGAGATAAGAGCTCACTGCATCTCATAGAAAAGAACCCTTGATCTGCTGATGACTATTTGCCCTTACAAATACACAAGCATTAGCTCATGCGTTATCACACAATAATGAAGTTTTGATCTCGATTTTGAGAAGCAAACATTTTATTTATTGAGGATGTGAAAACAGGATGTGCCTTAGTGAGCCCTTTTAAAATTTCTTCCCTGTTCCGGCCATTTTTTTTGTTTTTGTTTTTGTTTGTTTTCTAGAACAGAAATAGTTACAACTTAAGCAGATGTGTACAATTTTGAGATGTTTCGGATTCGACTTGTGAATCCGAAACAAAATGGCAGATTATGTGCTGTGGTGTTATACTTGAGCACTTTGTTAATTATGAGAGTTTGAAATGTAGCAATCTTTAACTCTTCAGCTGCACTTCGCACAGCTTCAGGGTGACAAGGCATGCTTCGACAGAACCTTTTGGTTCCAAACCTTGAAAAATTTTCCGACTTTGAACAGACTTGAGCCTACGGCTCATGAACAAGTGCGCTTTGCAGCTAGTATTGCGCCCTTGCAGCTCCAGCGTAGACGCAATGAAAGATGGTTTGCCCTCTGACAATACATCTTTTACACAAACATGGAAGCCTCAGTTAGAAACAACCAACTTCTGCAACTGCTTGAGAGGTGACAGAAGTTGTGAAAAAGACGGGCGCTTATTTGGATCACTGCAAGAGGAACAGCTTTCAGAGAAATATTTATAAACTCAAACAATGACAAATTTGGCAACAATGAAGAACACTTTAGACATCTGGCTATCCTTGCATCTCAATGGTTAACCTCTAGTACAAAATAAAAATTCAGTTGAAGTATAGATCTGGTCCATCCGGAAGTTTCTGGGATTTGGAGAAGTCATTGCTTAAATGAATGGCCAAAATGAATTGGTTTCAACTCGTGCCAGTAACTTTTACATGGCCATTTATTAGGTCAGGTAGAGGGTTGGTCCAAAACGCAACACAAGCCTACTATTATCAAACTAGCTAGCTCCAACCACTTCATTAACAGACAACTACGATAAAGCCCCAACTGCATAAGGTATATCAAACCCAAGTACCCAAGTGGTGTCTAAACTCTAAACCGACCTAAACTAAGAGGTTTGTGCTCAAAATGAACTCTGTGATTTGATAACTAATCAAAATGGACAAGAGCTTGGTTGAAATAGAAAAGTTTTAAATGCTATAGCACTGGTACAGGAGCATACCTTTCCCAACAATCAGTAATTATCTGTGCAACCACTGGATCAATATCATTAGGTATCTCAAGACGCCTATTTTGGAATCCCACAGCACCAACTACTTGCATCGAGTTCATTCCACTCCACGGCTTCCGTAGGGTTGCTAATTCCCATAAGATGACACCAAAACTGTAAACATCACATCTAAGACACAGATGCTTCGCATTACCAACAGGTTTACAAATAGCACCGAATATGTCCAAAATATACATATGGATCAGAATGTCCAACTCACTTCTCGTTTGATGGTTCATTCCGTAAGACCTCTGGTGCCATCCATTCCGGCTGAAAGAGCAAATAGTTAGAAATTACTGTGATGCCATTACCTATAACTAGATCAAGTTAATACAATAATGACAATTGTGTTCTTTCTCATGGAGAGGTTATGCAAAAACTTGACACAGTTATGACATATGAAGCACCACAATACAATGGCCTAACTGTAAAAAGAACAAGATGCTACCTAAATCAAAGGATTTTTAAGTCTATAAAAATTTAGCAAATCACGTTTTCGGTATACACTGAATCAAATATCAGAACGCGCTATAGGATTATTCAATGATAAATTTTGTAAAAAAAATAGCATGCAAAAATTTGAAGAATGATGAAATAAAACAGTGTGACCAGAAAATTGACTATGTCACACACTAAAGTCACATGAATGTAACGTTTTGAGCGAGCCCAAGTTTTGCAGAACACCATGAGGTGAATCAATATATAGTTTTCCAAATGTAGAAGGCATTTCAAGAATCTCTAAAAGCCTTCTTTTACTAGAAATCTTATTATGTCATTGTGTCGCCTACATTTCAAATCCAATAAGTTCAAGTAAATTCTAAACTCACAGAGATCCGCAATGCATAATTGCATACTGATCCAACAGATCTGAGATTGAAAATTTGTTGCCAGGATTAAGATAGGTATAATAACTCCAAGAATAAGTAATGTCTCGACTTGAAACTATATGTGAGGCATACAGAAGAAGCAAATGATTATTCATTTTATCAGCGAAAATAAGTACACAACGCAAAACATGATTCTCCTTAAAAGTTGTGGAGTAAGAAATGCACCGTTCCAGATGTTGAATTTGATGACAAGAAGGTATGATGCTTCAATCTTGACAAGCCAAAATCACAAGCCTGAGACAAAATTAATTTCTCTTCTGAAATGCGAAATAGAATCGGATAAGCAAATACACTTTCATGGTCTAGATACTACAGGGAACAACACTGGCAACCCAAACTGTTTGAACTAAATATCATATTTAATTCCAATATCATTAATGTCTAGCTTTAATTTACTTATAAATCCCCAAGAGCATCTTCTTTGGATTTCAATAGAGCGGAAAGTTCAAATAAGTATTGACAGTAATGCGCATGCTAAAAGTCACAAAGGAGAAAAAAAATAAACACACATGTTCAATTTACTGTAACCTACTCACTGGAGAAGGGTGGGAATGAGCTGAACCATTTGAAATACAAGAATTTCCCCTTCTAGTATAACTACAAGAGTTGCAGCATCAATGCAGAGCTTATGTAATCATTCTTTAAATCAAACAACATATGTTGAGGTGCTACAGTTGTATTATAATCACTGGCCAAACTAAAAATTCCACTGCTCATAAGATTCCCTCAAACACTAGCATGCTAAACCACTGCATGAACTTGTTGAGACTAATTGGATGGAGTAGGATAATATCATTTGAACGAAAAGGTGTTTGCTATCTTGGCTAGCATGGTAATTCATTATAATTATTCATAATAAATCCATGACTAATATCTGATGAATAGAAAGGGTCATCAAGGGGTATACAATGAAACAACTCTGCCACCTGAGTACCAACTCAGCATCATCAAAGGGTATACAAGATCAGCAACAAAAAAGTTCGAACCTATTGAAAATTAACATTTTTAATATAGATTACTAGGGTTGAATCTGACACATAAATTAGTAAGGTCTACAAGGTTAGCCAAGTGCAACTTTGCTTGGATGCATTACCTTGTATACTAAGGACACAAGCATTGGGGAACATACATGATTAAGCACTGCTCACATGATTGTCCATTAAAAGATAACAAAGCTGCACAGAAAATCTATTATAATATAAAAGCTTAAACAACATGGACCATAAATATTGGAGAAGTATTTAGCTTTGAAGAAAGATATGCATCATGTACTGCCAGGTAGTGAACTAAAAAACAAATTATGTCAATCACCCACCACCTACAAATAAAAGAGAAAACAAGAATCTCTGTGGCATCTTTTTAAGTGTCAATAGATTCATAGCAACTGATGGACTGGTATTTGGAGACATAATAAATCCAGACAATACTGTCCAATAAGGAAGCAAGGAAGCATCAGAAGTTGATCTATTAGGAGTTACTCCTTTAGAAGGTTTTAACTAAATGGGTACCTTGACAACCCAATTCTTATCAACAAGAAGATTAGGAGATTTGAGATCTCTGTGCACAATAGTAGGATGGCTACTATGCAAGTAGTTCATCCCTTTGGCCTGTCAAAAGATGCAGGTTAAGGTTCAGTGGGATATCAATATGCATAACCAAATTTAGATAACAAATAAATAAACTAGTACCACATCCAAAGCCATCTTTAGCCGTCTTTTTTCATCTAGTTGAGAATTAGGACGATGCAGCAACCTATATAAACTTCCCCTAAAAACAGAAAACAACATATTGGAATCATTCAATGATGCCATTAAACTGTGGTTATTTTCCTATATGAATTCAATACTAGAATATACAATTTTTTTTTCTTCTGCGATCCACTTTGTGTAGCTAGTGAATGTAAATCACAGGCAAACAAAGTTTTTCCTATTTCAGAAATCTGATGGAATATCGTGAACTTCTAATACAATTTGTAATAAGAGGAAAAATCAAGAAAAATAAAAAACATTATAAAAAGAAAGGGGAGGGGAAGAGGGAGGAACCAACTAAATCATCATCAACAACAACAAAGACGAGTGATGTTGGAATCAAAGAGGCAAATAAGTATATTGATTTCATATAGACACATACTTGTGTAGTTTCAATTCAAATTGTGTCAGCCTAAGTCCAACTCCCAATCACTAACCAAGATATATTTATAATCATGTAAAGAAACCAGTTCCAATAACACAGTCTAAGAAATTTGATTCTTTAGAAAATCATGAGATTGATATCACTGGGATGCCATAAGAACAAATGCTCCAAATGTACAACACTTATTTTAGTATTTGTAAGGTGTAACGATGAGTCAAGAGATGCTTGTTATATTTTACAATTTGTTAATTTAAAATGTTAACTTAATCACCTTTCTAATTGTTATATACTTATATTCAGAGGTAAACAAACTAAGATTATAATCAAAATTCATTTGGATTGATCGCTAATATGTCAGTATGGTACCCAACATGGCACATGGTTGATATCGATGCCATTCCTACAAGAGATTGAAACTCTAACATGGAACAATGTTTGTACCTTGCTGATTGCTAGTTACTATCCAACCCATTTAATCAGGTTAAATAGGTTGGGTACAAGTTTGGATAAAGTAGTAGATACATGTAAGCTTAGGATGAAAGGGTTGGGTAGCAAAAGTACTGGTGTGGGTTTGTGATGAGCCTGATACTCCAATCTAACAACAAATAAATACGGGAAATATTGCAATTGTCACACTCTTTTTTAGAAAATTCAGGAGAAAATGGTAGGACAAATCAAGAAAAAGAGGATGAAAAAGCAGCAAAGATATATTAATCATCATATGGCATACCCAGTCTAGATGAAAGATCCGGCCCCAGAATTGGAAAAATAGACAAAGTATGTGAGCTAGTGTGTGCATCCTGAATCATGACAGTGTATTTGTTAGGTGAACAGGTTAAACAGAAATGCACAAACCTGGGAAGAAACTCTGTCAATATTGACAAATTTGGAGGACGAGTCACTGCTCCCATGAAAAGAACAACATTTGGATGTCGTAACCTTGACATGATTTTAACCTATGGCAAAAAAGTTACTATATAAAAACTGAAGTTCAAAATCGAATTTCAAGTTGATATGCAATATTTATATAGAGATTACTTCATATCTGAATTGCTCTAATGCATCGCCACAAAGATCCTGATCCAACAACTTCTTCACTGCAACCTCCTGGACGATGACCATACAGAACAGATGAGTAAGAAAAAAGATTCTCAACAATTAGCCATCAACACAAATATGAGAATGCTTTGCTTCTAGATAAATCTAAAAGATCAAAAGGTTTCATTGATACTGCAAGAACATAACAATATGGTAAAACATAAAATACATTTTATTTTTATACAAATGACAATTAATTTAAGAAAAAAATATCTAAATTCTTTTTCAATGGAAAAAGAAAAAGATGGAAAATTTTCCAAAACAATCACAAACTTCCTAAATAGCACAATAGACAATAGAACAAAACGCTACCATTTCTTTCCCTGAAACATTAAAATATTGCATATAAATTTAAAATTATCTGGAAAGAAATATTAGCAACCATACATGCCCGGGAGCTTCTATTACACATAGAAACTCTCTCTCTCTCTCTCTCTCTCTCTCTCTGATAAAAAAATTTCCAACATTCACAAAACAGCATAGAATTTTTCATCTGTAATTATAATATTTTAATACCACTATTCCTCTGCTTCATGATCATTCATACACAAACGACTAACAAGAAAAAGATAGATATCCTAGATTGAAACTTACAGTGCCATTCCAGTCTGCACGATAAACCTCCCCATATGAACCTGGAAAAGGAGTTTGAATTAGTCAAGTAGATTATCTATCACAGGATTACGCAATACGGAACTGAACTTCCATATAGTTTCTAGATTAGACTTCCTCAAATATATTCGAAAAGGAATCAAAATCAAGACTTTCACATTGAATCAGTTGAGTAGATGTATGACTGAAGTTTGAAACAGTCAAGCAAATGATGTATGATAGGAGTATGCACTATAAAACTGAACCTCAATATAATTTTTAGATTATCCCTCCTGAAAGATACTCCCTCAAGGAAAAATTGAAATCATGATTTTCACATTGAAAAAGTTTCAACACCAAACTAGAAAGTAGAAACAAGGATATCATTCACAAGAGGCAAGAGAAGAAAATGAATTTTATTGTAATCTGCAAACTTAATCAATGATTTTACTTTCTCTTTTTTTTTTAATATGTACCAAATAAAAAACAAAAGGAAATACAGGGGTCTAGGGGGAAAAGTCCTTTAAAACAGTGTTGTGGAGAACTATTATATAAACAGTTTGATGCATTATCATTTATGTGCAAAAGTTTCTTATATGTACTGATCATGGTTTATACAAGCTGCCAAGGCATTATAAAGTGCTTTGTGCAACGAAGAATAAATGAAAATGTGATCTAGAACTAACAATAGCTTGACAAGTCCGAAAATAAATGACAATCTACACAGTATACATTCTAAAAAGTACAAATCACAGAAGTATACACCTGTTCGATTCATATCCAGGCTGAATATAAAAGTAGATAAGAAATATGTATTAGATTGAAAACCTGAACAAGTAAATTCATTTATTAGACCAACCTAGACCAATACGCTCTCCAATCTGAAGACCTTCCCAATGTATCTCCCATTCAGAAACAGCATCAAGTATTTGGCTTGATTTTTCATTGTCAGATGCATCTAGTGCATGGAGATTACTTTTTTGTTTAGACATGGAATCCCTTGTACTCTCTTGACAATCTTCTAAAGGAACTTTTTGATGCCTGTCAGGAGCAGAATCTCTTCCTAAATTTTCATGATAGTAATGTACACCAGATGATTCAGCAATTCTTGCACCTCCTTTATTGATTGATTCGACCACATCTGGCACAGGAGATGTGTCAACTTCTTTCATGAACGAAGTTTCTGATATAACCAGATTATCCAGAATTGGATCACTGTATTTAGTCCATGAATTATCAGGCAAACCCCCATTCACCTGAAAATTAGGTATTGTGAGCCAGTCATTTTTCATAGCTAAAGATGAAGACATTCTTGTGCTGGATATGTCTTCCCTCATATTGTGTATTGATTCCTCCACAACATTTTCATTATGTTTGGCCATGTCAGAATTATTTGAACATTCTTCTATTAACACAGGTGAAATGGAAGACCGGATATTTGTAGTTGTATTCATCCCAGTTAACTCTAGTCCAATTCTTCCTCTTGTTGCCTCGATATCTATATTATGAGCCTGTTCAACCAAATTTAGTGAAGAATTTAAATCAGAAAACAGATCTGCAGGAGGTGACGCACCACTTTCCAGTAAGACAGCATGCAACTTCTGAGCAAATTCTGGGTTCTTTGCTGCAGTGACAACATACTTGGAAACATCATTAACTTTCATCTGTCGAGAAGAAGAAATAACTTCTGTAGGTTTAGATGTGTCCAATTGAGGTCTACTCAGAAAAGAACAGAAACTTCCATGTTCAATATCACTCCCTGCAATTTGACTGTGCACAACCAAATCATCAACATCATCATGTCTATTAATTAAATTTGATCTTTCTTCCTGCTGTAATCCAGAATATCCTGATGGTAAGCTGTTATCTAAATCTCCTTCAAATATATCACTTTTTCTCTCAAATTGAGGATTCACTTTATTAAGGACCAAGCATAAATCCTGGACAGTCTGTTCAATGGTCTCTGGGCCTAGTAGAAAGTTTATAGAATTTTCCATATGAGTGCTGGGATTTTCGGTGGGAATCAATGTGCCTGGAGCTCCCATAAGATCAACAATGTATTCACTGTTAGAGGTGAAGAAATGTTGTGTCAGTTTCCTTTCTGAAGTATGCTGAACTAAATCTTTATTTGAATGAAGACAATGATATGATTAACAATTCAATTAATGGCTATTACACGAAGTAAGAAGAAATAGAAACGAAATGAGATCAAGTGCCAACAGGCATTTTGTCAGACCAAAAAAAAAAATAAAAAAATTTGCAATGTATCTTTAGGCTCATCATATAATAAGATTACAATATAAGAGTTGAAGATTAAGTAAAACACTATCTATACAAATCTTTCCTGTCAAAATGAGACCTGATCTGTTGGTGTCATTGCTGATACTAACCAGCACTGAGATAACATAATATTAAAGAACACAACAATAATCCAGAAGAAGCCATAATATGTAAGACTGCAGTTCCTTCAACTATAATTCTTTGGCTTGGACGGAAGGATTTTGATATCCAGCAACTTTTTTCCTAATAATTGGAAAAGGCCAAGAACAGAGAAAAGCCTAACATTCCAGTATTAGTAAGTAAATTTCAAGATTTATCACAAGAATTGCACATCATCCAGAATACATGTTAGCACATCAAACATTGAAAAACTACCACAGCAGAAAAGATGAGAAAAGATATATCAAGTACCACCAATAATTTTTTTTGTTCATGCCAACTACAATGTTTAATTCAGAATGACATGATGAATAACAAATGAGAAAGCAAGCAGCAAGGCCAATTGAGCCTAGATTACTTATTAAATTGGATGAATCACAAGATAAGAAGAACGTAAAATAAAATATAAAAAACCACCTTCCATAATCAACTTTAATGAAGTTCACAGCTCCTTCATCTGTACCAGCATAGCAACTACCTTTTACAAGTTTACATGGCAGGTTTATCCGATCAGCTAGAACCTGCAAAGTGAAAAATAATAATAATAAACATGTCTTAGCACTCATTGTTTTAAGGCACTATCAGATGAATATTATATTCTATGCTCTTATAAAGTACAATGCAAGTTCTCATGCAACAAGCTAAGTAAACCCACAAATTGGAGATTGAAACAACACTTCCTATGCAACATTGTCTAACACAAACAATTTATAGCTTATGTTAGTATTTAATCAATTTAATGTATGTTGAAAATCTAAGAGGACTACCTACTCCAAATTCGGCACAAAATAATACAGCATGAACTGATGTGTTTCTGTTAGTATTTAACCAATCTAATGTCTTCATGAAATGTAAATGAGATACCTACTCCAAATTCCACACCAATAATAAGATGCACCATCATTAGAGCCATATGTATTCAACAAAATACTAGGGTTGGAATGGGACTTGTAATCATTTCGTTATTACAACTATCATAAGATTTCTCTGATTCATCTTATACACAATACAATGCATAGAATGATGGGAAGATTCACCAGTTCTTGCAAATATATTTATGTAATTTGCAGATATTAAAACCACATACTTTTGTGTGCAACCTCTCAGGTTCCCTAGTATGCTAAATTCTTTAATTGCATCAGAAGAAATAATGTGAAATTAAGAGTGACACATGGACATATTAGAATCATAGTTCCAAGTACAATTTGTGAGAAAATTAGTTTTTTCTTCGAAATATCTGGGAGAATACTAGAATAATTATAGAAGTAAAGACTTGGCCCTTTCAAACATCTAACATCTATGGGATAAAAAATCACCAAAATTGAAAACATCGTATCAGAATAGCAAATTCTATGTTTGAATCCTGCTAATTGCTATTGTCAGTAGATAAAAAAAATTATAAATACCCTTAGTTAAGTCAATCCTTTGTGAGAATTACTATCCACACATATGAGATATTGAGATTAAAATTCAAAAGCACTTGGATTTTTTTTTTTCTTACAGTAAACTTTTGGGATAACTAACCAATCAAATTTAATAGAGAAATAGCTTGCTGCCATCCACACGCAGCAAACAAAGGTAAATGGTGAACAACAAACTGAGGTAGCAGAACTTAAATCAAATTAAATAGACTAAACCAACATTCAAATACTATCTAAGCGCAGAAAACTTATATTGTCAAGAGGTTGTTATTGCAAGTATGCCAAGCTATACAGATCAGTAGCATACCATAAACCACTTAAAAATAAAAATAAACAATATTGATAATATTATGATGTCTGACCCAAATAATATGAACCATTAATAATTTGATACAGCAGCAGGCTAATGTAAATTATAATGGCCATGATCTAGTTGACTAGCTTCTTATGTACCAAAAAAAGGCCTATAAGAAAACTAATTCTATATTCATAAAATTAGATTGAATTTACCCACCAGTGCATAACTCTCGAGTCGAGATTAGACAAAACCATTGACACGACAATATGATGCTCAAAAGACAAGAAACTAGTTGTTAATGTTTATGGATCACAAAAATAACTAGTATAATAATGAAAATAGTCAAACATCTACTTAATTGAACGAGATGTGTAAAAGCAGTATTGATGATGCAATTAAATGTTCACAAAATTGCCTGGATTTATGAAAATGGATGAAAAACACAAAGCATAACATTAGTTTGATGGTATTCAATTTCTGTCAACCCAAAGTATTATATAAACAACCTTAAAGAGCAAGGCTCTGTGACGTGACAATCCAATCTGAAGTGAGCCAAGAGGAAGAACAATAGTGTTCAAAGAATTCTGCAATTCACAGCTCCTGAGTGTCCACTTTCTTTGTATATCATTAGTATCATCAACTGGACCGCCCATATTGCAAACAACAAGATCTGCAATCTTTTGGACCAACCCACTAGCCAGTAGACCATGCTCTTCTGGTTTGCTTTCCATAAGAATAGAGACTGCTTGCTTCTCAAGTTGTTGAAGTGTATAGTCAAATGTCCGGTTCACAAGAATGACTTCATAATCAATTTTATCTGAAATAGATATTGCTTGGAGATCCACCAGAGATGGCATCTTTTCTGCAATGTTGGCACTTGAGAAACCATATACTTCATAGAAACCATCCAAGAGCTTTTCATCATAGTTCACAACTTTAAAACTCTGTACTTGAACAATCGAGAATGATTATTAAACAAAGTAAGACAGAAAATGAAAGGAACAATAAAAAAAACTGAGACATGCCAACTTAATGTTGAATAGGCATACTTGAGAGTGCTTCAAAATATAATGATATCCACTGAGAAAGTTATCAGATTATATGAATATAAAACATGAAAGACAGTAAGGTCAAGGGCAATTATGTGCTCAATCTACAAAAGATCTACAGATGCTCAAGAAGGTAGGTTTAGCAATTTCATGATGCTCAAAAAATAGGAGCAAAACTGTGATGTCAAAGAAATCAATACCATTTATAGTTCAGGAAGGGATTTCTATTGATAAAAATGAAGAATCCACTTCAACCATGCGCTCTCATGTACAGCCATAAATAGCATTGAAATCACACTCTGAAACGGTAAGCAATTAGCTAGACTTTTAGGATTATAATCAGTTAATCGCTAATAGTATAAGAAACTATCACAATCACATTACTACAAGAAAGAGTTCAGGGTCATACGTAGGACTCTAAAGGTAAGATCTATATAGGTATCTCCTCCATCATGTAAGTATCACCATTTAAAACTTATTTTTTGATCATCCTGTCAATTAAAAACATAAGTTACCTCCCCTATAGTGCAGTGGAGATTTATTTATGCTGCGTAATGTATTAAGCAAATCGAAATTAGCTTTAAAAAAAAGACAAATTTAAGAAAGGGATCAACTAGAATCCCGAACAAAGAGCTTAAAAACAAATCAAGCGGATCCTAACAGCGGGAAAAAAAAATCCAATTCACACTTACCCAATACCGTAGCGAGAGGAACTCCATGGAGCTGTAATCATCAGCACCAGCACCCACAACAGCTCCGGCAGTAGCTCCAACCCCTGACGGGCACCCCATGCTCATTCGCTTGGCAGCCTTGATCTGCACGGAGTCCGCGTCCTCCAGCCCATCGGGATCAGAGGTACTGATCGCCAGCGCCAGCTGCACCTGGTACTCCTCCTCGAACGAGCTAAAATCAGGTCCCGGGATCGCCGCCCCATCGGATCGCGATCCCTCCCTGGATTCAACCGCCTCCGCCGGTATCACGTCCTGTGCCCTTGCTCTCGAACTCGACAAGGACGTCGGAGAGGGATTCCTCCTGCCTTCACCACCAAGCCGCTGGTGCTGATGAGGATGCAGGTGGTGGGGAGGCTGATGGTCAACTCCTCCGCTACTGCTTCCGCCGCCGCCACCGCCGATGTGGAGCTTCCTTAGGAGATGCTTCATCCTCGACATTGACCACAGATCCGAAGTCCTCCCATCTCCCTCTCGATCTATCGATCTTCTCCTTTTCTAATTTCAACTATTTCGTACTACTTAAAATCAATAATTTAACTTGATCCGACCTGGGCATTGGCGTTGCATCGTAGTGCTACTGGACCTTCACGTCACCTGTACCTACCAGCCTTGTCATTAGCTATCCTGAAGTCCCTCAATGGACCCCACCTAAGATAACAGCTTCCCAGCACGATTTTTTTTATTTTTACAAAAACATTAGCGACCATCTAGCGATCTACTAAACTTACCTCCATCCTATCTGACTGCTCTCTCAACGCCACGTTTCTTGCGCTAAAAGGTAAGTGCGTGGGTATCGAGCAAATGACTGAGGATTCCGCCGAACGCCAACTTGCCAATACACGTCCTCTCCATGCAATCAACTTGTAGGCGAAGGAAAACAAATAAACAAATAAGATGACGGCGAAGACTTCCGGTCTGGTTTTAGTTATCCCACGTGTAACATTTGGATTGGTTTCCATGCGGGACCCGACCATCGCTTCGTTTGTTTATTTATTAGTTTATTTCTCTCAAATAGTATGATCATTTAAATCTTATATTTTATAAATATTTTAAATTTTATAATTAAATATTTTATCAACTAAATATCGATAATCACATTTATTAAATATCTTACTCTCAAATATCTTCAACTGTATGATCAAATATCTCATCAATTTAATATTTATAAATTATATAATTAATTGATTATTATTATATATAATTTTATATTTAAATAAAATTAATTATATTTTTTAATTTTTCAATTTAATAATTTCATCTACCATATATCCATAAATATTTTTTATTTAATATTTGATCTATATATTTTAATCATTATTTAATGTAATTATTTTAATTTTTATTGATTTGTAAAAACAATAAAATAAAAAATAAAAAAATACCGTGGCCCACGGTGGGCCACATTGGATAGAAGTCACCGAGTATAAATTTATACCCGGTGATTTTAATACCCCTAAGAGGGAAATCCTACGTGTCAGGGATCAATCTTAGGTAAAAATCCTGGAGGTTGTGAATGCCCAGTAAAAGACTGGATGGGTCGAGGATCAGACGTCTAGCAGAAAGTCCTGAGTCTCAGATGCTGAGAAAAAAATTCAAACAGTCTGGAGGACCAGGTGGCAAAAGGTAAACTCTTCTGAGAGAAATAGGTGAGGATGTGTTCCCTGTTAAGGGAATAGTAAGAGTCGATTCAACTTAGGGTTTCGGTCGAATTCTAAAAGTTAGGACTAGACAGTACCTTGACTGTCAAATAATCATATATATTGTGCTAAATTTGTTTTACAGAGTATATTTGGTATTTTAGACTAATATGCTTTGCAGGCAAGTGAAATGGACAAAAAAACATCGGATGGACAATGTTCAAGGTGCCTCTAGGGCTGCTGGAGGTGCCTCGGCAAGCCTTGGCCAAAGGCCCGCGTATAAAGGCGCGGAGGCGCCTTCCAGGCATCTGAAGGCACCTTGGAGCTGGGCGCGAATGCGCCTGAAGGGTTAGACTTCGTAAAATGTGGAGTTTTCTTCGACGATAGAGTTTGATCGCTAGAGGCACCTCCAGAGGCATTGGAGGCGCCTTCAACACCTAATAAAAGAAGGGTTTGTGTAGCTTTCAAGAAACAACACACTCTTACAATCTTTTTGTTGTGCACTACTTCAAAGATGTTCCAACAACTTCGTGACGATTTTCCAACAACCGAAGGTGTGACTCTATATATCCTAAGTTGTCGGTATAATTTTTGTTATTCTTAATTTTTTAACTTGTTGCATTCAAACTTGTATTTCATGAATTGATAGTGGGCCCAAAGTAAACACTCAAAGAGTGTGGGTCTTGGAATATGAGTCGTCATAAGCTCTGAACCAAGTAAAATTACTTGTGTTCTTGTGTTTTCCTTCTCCTTCTCCTTCTCCTTCTCTTCTCTTGCTTAATTTATTTCCTTTTCCACTGCCTTTTTCTCCCGATTATTTTATGTTCAAAAAGAGAAAAAGCCATGAGCACTATTCACCCCCTTCTAGCACTTTCAATCCTACATAATAAAGTTGTGAATCAACTGAATGTCTCTCCATTTCGTCATTCTGAAATACATCATGTTTTTGAGCAGTGATGGTGTTTAACATTTCTATGGTCAAGGCTTCATTCGACAAACAACCGACCATTCACTGGATTTTCTTCTCTTCATAGAGTATTCAAGATAGAAAATGTGATCCGCTTGAATTGTTAAAATGAAGGTTCAAACTTGTTGAAACTTTTGTAGTTGATGGATTTTGTAGTTGTAATTGTTGTTTGTACAAGCTATCATGGAAGAAAATTTTAAGACAATTTAGATAGCAAATAAACATATATAACAGGATAATATTTGATTAGAGAAGTTAACTCACTTTATATAGGGTTTGACCTTATCAAAATTTAGGAGTATGTATAT
>JBBPFQ010185350.1:0-29859 GCA_037974815.1 Kaempferia elegans | reverse complement strand
ATTATTTGTACATAATTTTAATTTAAATATATTCAAATTTAAATCACTTCAAATTATAATTTAAATATGTTCGAATATAAGTACAAACAATTCAAATCAAACTCGAGTTTAAATTTTATTTCGAATCAAACTCAAACCAAAACTATTTATAAATTTAAACTTCAATTCAAGTTTCAAATATCATATATATTTTTTTTTAACTTAAACTCAAATATTAGTATTTACATATTATTCCACTTCATTCGATTCATTTATACCCTTAATCCCCATAGTCCAGTAACTAGAGGATAATCAAACATATATTAAAAAAAAAAAAAATTCTCCCACCACCTAACCAATTTACCAATTGACTATAAACATACCTCGTGATTTACCTCTTTTTTTATAATTTGAAGATAAACCGGAAGGAACATCATATATGAACATACAAAATTAAATAGGATTAAAAAATACATTTAAAATAATATAAACACAGGCAAATAAATATCTTAGACAGTGACACCGTAACAAACACAAAAATTTTAAAAAAAAATATTTAACAATTTAATTAAATATAAATAAAAATTGATCCTAATAATATAAGAGAATCCATATAATAGACTAGGTCCAAATTAATTGTTATATTGATATGTCCAAATTCATTGCAAGCTCAAAATTAATTATGCATCCAAATGATGATTGATCAGCAAATTCAAATATAGGTGAACCAACCGACACGCAGATCATTAAAAAAATGACAGAAAAGAGAGTCACTAATGGCCGCAATGAAGAACATAATGAACACACATTTGTATAGCTCAAATTTATCCACCAATCATGTCGTAAGAGATCAAGGATGAAAACTGGTATATACACTATTTCAGGATGACATCTTCAGCCGCAAAACTGATTTCCAGAATGATCCACCTGGTGCAAAATAACTTTTGTATACATAGTTGGTGGGGACAAACCCACAAATATTAATGCTCAAGCTTTTTGAGCATCACAGAGTCTTGATCAGAAACATTAGCAAAACACCTTTTCTTTTTCTGTCTGCTGTTTGTTGTACCTCTAAAAGTTGCTAGAATGCAGCCAAATGAATCGTTCAGATGCTCATATCATGAGCCAGAAAAGCAAGCCATGAGAACTAGCCAATCTCATGATTAGGCCTAACTGATAAATAATAACTTACCTAAGCTTTGTTCAAGGCTTCCAAGTCATTTTGTTAAGATGAAACAACAAATTGCTAATTATAATTTCAATACACAAACTTTGCAACAAATTTAATGAAAAATCTCAAATTCCATTTGTCAAAGGCGTTTAGAAAGAAAAGGGGCACTAACAGATAAGCCGAGTCATAATCAAGGTAACCGCCTTCAGACAAAAAATTAGACACCTGAAACATTTGTGCCATAAAAATTTACAATAGAGATATATTCGAGGAGAATAAAACCTAAGAAACATTAATGTGTCCGGATTTTAGAGAGGCCAAAATATCACCAATGAATTTTTACACAAAGGTATTGCTTGTTACAAGATTTGAGACATCTGAATTACTAGTTTCCACTCGACAAATCGAGGTGTCTTCCAACTTCTCTCTCATCTTCTGGAACCTATATAATTAGTTAGCATTAGAAAACGCTATTCAATTTAGGTTTGTCTTCACTTCTTGTATAAGAGTTACTATTCCAATCCTAAAGAATTTAGCAACAGTTCAACATATTGAGGTTTAGAAATTAACATATCACAAGTGACAAGGGATGAGAATGGTAAAACGAACTTGTGGAATTACGGGAAAGAACAAAATAAAAGAAATAACATTAATATATGAGAATAATTAAGTAGAGTAATGGTTGATTAAATAAATAAATAAATAACATGAGGTATCCAGCTTAAGCCGATTAATCCTAGAGTGACTGGTCCGACCCCACGGAAATTTCCCACCGCCACAAGGGTAAATCGAGAAGTGTTAGCAATAGATGGGTTATCAACCCAGCATTCTTAGGTCAACTTCCTATTAAGAAAAATTCATCTGTTAATTTACCAAAGCTAGGATTCGATCCTTAAATGTCTGGGAACTGAGAAAGCGCTTGCACCATTGTCCTAGGATAGCAAGGACATCTTTAAATATAGTTAGAAAAGTGAAATATATTAGAGTAGAACATGTAGGATAAAGGGAAGCAAAGAAAAGATTAGTTAACATAATAAACAATAATTTCAGTAATTTTAATATTACTAGTTAATTTCATTAATTTGAATATTCCTGGCCATATAAAACTCAATAGAGGGACAAGTATGGTTAAATGATGATGATGATGATGATGACGACGACATAGAAAGTATTTGAAGCTCTTGAAACATGCAGATACTCCTAAATCTAAATGTGTAAATGACAAACCAAATAACACGCAAAAGAAAACATATATACCTGCAAATATTATTTCTCACCCTCGAACAATTGTTAACTAATCTTGAAAGCTTTCTCGGAGCATATAAGCTTAACAGATGAGCATCATACATAGGCACATAGGATACATACAAATAAGTTATTTACTATGATCTGTATTTCTGATGTCATCCTCAAGAGCAAGAGCCAGCATTTCTGTACAGAACTGGTCGTTTGGATCGAGCCAGAGAGCCTGTTGAATGAAACATGTATGTCTTGTGATCGTGCACCATGCAAAACCCAACAGAATAAAAGAATGTGGTAGACAAATTTCATAAAATCATCAAGTGACTATGACATTAGAGAGAAAAATTCTACCCTTTCTCAAAGAAAAAGGGGAACTCTTTGTCTACCCCTCTTTCCTTAGTCCCCACTTTCACCCTCCCTTCTATTCACCATAAAGAAAGATAGTCCTTATATTGCAAGAGATTTTACTCATCTAAAAATCTATCAAGTCTTTAGATCACTATTGTACCGCTGCACAAAGTAGTATATTGACATTTCCCGACATAACACAGAAATGGATAGGTCTCAACTATTAATCAATTTGTAGTAACTAAAATAACAAGTTAAAATAGACAAAAATATCCTAAAGATCGTGCATTATGCTAACGTACAGGAATTGGAAAGACTAATAAAAGTTGAATTTAGAATACTGATAAATCAACTAAATGAAGACCATCAATTTGAATTACTATGTGAACTCACTTTGTGGTAGTAGGTTATTGCGGCATCATAATTGTCCTGTGCAAAGTAAAACAAAAAAATCAGAAACAGCATATATTAGGCAATTAAACCACTAGGGTATTTACAGTAGCTAAGATTTTTAATATACAAGCATCTAATTGATGAATGCTAAAAAATTTATTGTGCGTGCAGGAAACTAAGTTTCATCATTTACTTATTGTCAACCTGTGCAAAGCTAGCACTAATCTTCCAAGCATAGTTATTTAAGGCGTGAGACATTCAAAAACCTATGCTGTGAGGCCTGAGGCATTGGGCGTAAGGTGAGGCGCACGTCTTATCGAAATAAGGCGCTTTGGGTATAAAATTTTACAATTCAAACATCTATAAGGAATTTCTATCAAAATACTTCACTAATAAAATTCAAATATTTCACAAACTATTAAACAATAACATAAATATAAAATTCTAACATTCAAATATTGAAATAGTTTATCTTCATAATCAAAATCAAACTTAAAATTTAAGAAAAAATAAACTTCAAATTAAATCTATGAGTAAAACAATATACCTTCATGACGAAACAAAAGGAGAAAAGCAAGAAAGTGTAGCTAAATCCAGGAAACCGATGTTGATGTTGTAGGTGAGAGAAGAGTTCACATTTGAGAAAGGAGGGGAGGGGAGGAGGTTGATGCTGGTTTTTTATGGAGAGGAAGAGTCGGACAAAATCAGTGAAATGAGTTTACAGGGGACTAATGTTAATGTTCATTTTCTAGGGGAAAGGAAGAGTCACACAAGAAATATGTCTCTCATGCAAGATAATGCAACCTAATTAATTTAAATAATAATTAAAGGTATGGGTTGGGCTTTTAAAAAAAATTAAAACTTCAATAAGGCGAAGAAATCGTGCCTTAAGCGTGTCTTATCCTTTCAAAAAGCTCGCGCTTCGTTCAAGTACTGCACTTGGGTCACTGCCTCGGCACAAATGGCAAGCCTGGCTGCACCTTACGCCTAGGCACAGCCAAGCGCGCGCTTTCCATCAAAAGCAAGCATCTAAGAGGCATTTGAACATGTGGGACATTTACTGTAGCTAAGTTGCTCAAAAATAAATGTCTTGCTAATCATTAAATATAAAAATGTTTCTACGGGGAATTGAATTCTAGTATTGTGTTACTAATTGTGTATTATTCACATAAAAAAAAATGCAACTCTCACATGTGAACCAAAAATAACAAAATATTGTGGCAGTTCAATTCAATATAATGTGATAAAAAGGCATCCCAACGCACAAAGCTCCTGCCAATGCGGTGTCTCAAGGAAGAGTACATTGTACGCAACCTGACCTTGCATTGCAAGAGGTTGTTTCCGTAATATAATTTGATAAAATCTTATTTTATATAATTCTAAAATAAGAAAGAAAACAGTAATAGTTAAATTTAACCATTAAAATCTAAAAGCTTTGAAAAATTAATTTAAACTCAATATATTATAAATCACACTGCAATCACTATTAAAAAAGGATGGACATTATAAAATCCAACACAAATATAAAGGACAAAGAAGTGCAATCTCAAAAAGTTGGAAGAGACATAGAAGAAGAAAATTATCACGTGGAGGCATAAAGTTAATGAAGAGAAATAGTTGATTAAATAAAGGGGTGGAGAGGGAGGGGAGGGCTGTGCCATAGATCAGGATTTAGAATATTTCATCTCCCCACTCAACAATGTCGTGGTCTTGGTGGGAGAGAACAATACAGATAAGGAATATACAGAATAGGTATCTAATCTGAGAATATTTGAATTTTAAATTTGAATTCCGATTCAAGTTGTTTGGCAATTAATTTATTTTGATTTGCCATCTTTCAGTTTAGGTAATCAATTAATGGAGATGATTTTATTTTTTGATTTGTTTATTTGTTTTCTAGTTATTGTTAGAGATAAATCTATAAGTCACAGCCGCCATGTGATTCACAACTTCCAGTTAAAAAGAATTTTCACTTTCAATTCTCTATGTCCTTGTGAGGCTTTAGTTCTTGTTTATGCTGTGTTGTTTCATCTATATACTTTTATGATGGAGTATTATATTATGTTACATATTTTTTGGGTACCATAATTATTCTAAATCAGAATTCGTTTTTAACATATTTTAGAATTTTCTATTTGAACCTTATGATGAAACAATTAGAATTGAATTCGCTAAAATGATTTATGAATGAACCTTGATTTGACAACCTTGCCTGTTGATTTTCCTTTTTTGTATTTTCTCCTTTTTAATTCCTTTAGTGTGCATTTTCTATGGACATGATTAATCAAACACAATTTAAACATGTTAGACGATTTTCACTGCCAAGCTGTTTAGAAAACCAAGTGTCTAGGTAACCCATTTATATCTGGAAATCCATTACTGATAGAAAACATAGCATTCTGTTACTTAAATGTTAAGAAAAATAAGGGCAGAAGCAGTTATCTTCTTTCCAACCTTTTTTCTCAGATATTTAGTTTCCTTTGGAATACATGTCCCAAAGCAAATTATGATTTGTGAGCATGTACCTATTTATGGCAACTTGATGAAAAAGGCTACAAAGTTAACAAAAAATGTAAAACGATACCTGCAGATGAAAAGTATATGCCAGACCAGCAAATGTGTCAAAATTGCGAGTAGAAAGAGCAAGAGCCTTTTCATAACAAGAGATAGCCTTGTAGAACCTCCTGAAAATATTCATGGAACAAAATTACACAATATTATTATATGATTTAAGACCATCGTGTTTTTCAATTTCAATGTATTCTCCTCCACTGGAGAAAATCCATCAACAGATAATGGTTCAACAAAGTTGATATAAATTGAGATTTATACTGCCATTTCTTCAAAAATCTGTTATATAAACATTTAGAGACCTATGGAGATGCAGTCAGTTACATGCAGGCTTAGAGACCTACGGAGATGCAGTCATTTTCATGAGTGTTCTGGAACGAACTACAAATCTCTTAGAAGCTGTCTAAAAAATTTCTAACGAAATTGTAGATTATGGATCATGGCATTACAACATGATACATCTTCAATACAAGATTTGAAATCTCAAGTCGTGCCAATGTTTCAATTTTTGTAGGGAATGATACTATTTTGGTATCATGCCAACGTACTGATGTATGGTGGCGTTGATAAATTAAAGGCGGAAAGAGGAAAGAGATGAAGAAGAAAGATAACCTATATAGTTAAGTTCAATATTTGTTTTCTATCTGAAATGCAATGGTATTCATATTAACTTGTATGGAGACAAACTACAAAATACAAAAAATAACATCATTATCTCAATTTTAGCATATCAAGGAGTGTCAAGCGTGGATATTAAATGATAATCGTTGACAACACGACGACACAGGAGACATTATCTCGGTGCCAAGTAATATCAAGTTTTAGTAATTTATCAAAATAATACATTTTGACGACAAGGGTACAAGACTTTAAACTATGAATATCACGAGTGATAATATTCAGCATAAAGTTCAATGATCATGTAGCCAATTCCAAATAGTTGGAATTAACACAATTTAGTCCTACACAATTTAGATTAAAACCTGTTTGGTATGACATCAGTTAATTGAAAATGCATAACAATGACATGCACTTAGATATAAATCAAGAATTGAGAAAGTAGTTCCTGAAGATACACGTGCATCAGTAAGTGGTTGAGAAATAGTACTTACTTTAATTTTCTTAACGCGTGTGCGAGGTTTACCAAAGTTGGTTCCCACATCTCACTCAATGAAGATGGCACACAATCCAGAGTCATCTCAAACCATTGAACTGCTTTCTGATACCTGGAATAAGAGAAGAAATTGGATAGTTGAAGATCAATAAACAATATATCCACCAAAAATATTGAAGAAGACTATGCTATGGTTATATTCGATTTGAGAAACAACTTAAATTACCAAAATCTCTCAAACATGGACTATTCATTTACTTTGTCCCTTTCTCAGACACTAACAATCGTTGACACTTGACACCTAAATTGATCACGTACAAAAACTTATAAAAATAACCTTTTGGGACACTTGAAAATTCACACTCATATCTGATACTCATACCCATATCTGAGTAACATAGAGTATACCAACAAAACCACATTAATGTATATTGAATGGTGCCCAGAATAATTTCATGATGTAAAGAATGTACAAAGTACAAACTGCAAGGTTGGTCAAAGTAGAATCAAAAGGTAATTTTTCTTACTCCCTCATATGATAAGCGACAACTCCAAGTTCATTGTATACAAGTGGATCAGAAGGGCATATCCTTTTTGCCTGCAAAAAGAACTGAAGAGAAAGAACATTAAGAAATTTTCAATAAACAGAGTGGTGGTTAGCACATCAAACATTATATGAAACATAGTTTTCTAGATCTCCTCTAGTCATATAGAAAATGAACCTGTGTTGCGCAAACAGGTTTTTAGCAAGCACTCTTACATAACCAATATCTTATCGTAAGAATAAGATGCTCATTTTACATAACAAGCACTCTTCCAGAACCACAACCACATTATTTATTTTTGTCCAAATCCGATTCCTCCTTTTCACAAACCCAGCAAAAATACCCGGTGTGCTAAAAAAATCCTCTTTCTTTTTCAATTCTTTTGATAACAAAGTTGTTCATCTTAAGTAAAACTAGATATAAGTTAAATTCTCCCCCAGTTTTTCAATTTAGAATCTCTCTTTTCCCCTCAACATCTCTCAGTTAGGAATCAAACTCTCTACTTTTCTCACTTTTCAAAAGAAATGGATGTCTCTCTTGTCCTCTTTCTCTATATTTGGAAATAAATTGACTGTTCTTGCTCTCACAATTTGGAACTTTTACACCACCCCTTCTTAGATTTGGAAGTTTATAGGATCTTAATATCTCCTCCATCCCTCCTCCCAAATAGCATTGAGAAGCTTTAGTCACTGCTGGCTTGTTTTAGAATTTTGTTTTAGAACAGATGCTTAAAGGGATAGAGACGACAGTTTCAGATCAAGTGTTTGTCATCATCATACATCTTTTTAGGGGCAGATTCCTAGCTTTGCATAAAGGGAGCAAACTTGAAGAGCATGTTCTTTAGCAACATCAAGTGAGACTTGAGTTGAAATTGGATCCTCACAATCACTTAAGAAATTTGCTTCCCAAAAATTTTCTGAATATGTCGGAGTGAATTCATGAGATAATGGAAATGTGTCAAAGCTTTCTTTTGAGATGAATTAAGAGCTTCCTTATATATTTCAGGAAAACACAAATCTAACCATTGACTTCCTTCCACCATCAAAACTCATCTACCACAAAGGCATGGATCGTTGACATGTGATTGTCTGAAAAAAATGAAACATGGAATACAAATAGAAGCATTCTTTTCTGATGAAAACTTTAACTAATTTGAGAATACTTTATACTATAAAAACAAGGAAG
The DNA here is from genome assembly GCA_037974815.1 of Kaempferia elegans. NCBI lineage: Eukaryota > Viridiplantae > Streptophyta > Magnoliopsida > Zingiberales > Zingiberaceae > Kaempferia > Kaempferia elegans. The sequence continues at coordinate 21,311 of JBBPFQ010185350.1, read as the reverse complement.
TGATGACCATTCTCATCTATATATTCCAGAGAATTTGAAGTGGGTTGATATGGTCTCACTTTTAATTAGGCATGGTGAACTTCATCTCTTTGAATGACTGGATAATTGCATATGGATTGATAGATATCAAAATTACAACCCAAAGAAGATGCATCAAACTATTTAGTTTCAAGATGAGGAGACTCTTAGTGAGGGTGCCCTATATCATTCATATGTAGTATGGACACCCAATATGGACACTCACAAGTTATTGCCGTGTTAACGAATTATTCTTTTTACAAGTTCTCTTGTTCATTTAAATAGTTGTAATAAAAGTCCATATAGTACTCTTGTATTAGTGTATCATCCAACAAGATATCATGATAGTCATACATGTAAGCCGCAATATTGTAAATGACACTATTAATGTGTCCCTGGTTAAATTACTATCGAGCCTCTATATCGACAATTACAGATAGACTGATACGTATAATGCCTCTATTGTAGGATAGCAGTAAGGTATGCTCACGCCATGTTAATGCTTAGACAATATGAAAATGGGTCGGTGAATAATCCATCAGACGTAACTCTCCATGAGAACCCATATGGTATTTGCTTAGCATCTATAAAATTTCATACATTCCAGGTGCAACTAGTCCTTAGACTCAAGGGTGTGATACCACATATAAGGGCCATACTTTGACACTTGTAGGGTGGGCCCTATGTGAAGCTGCATTTACACTCTCATTGTTGGATATAGCACAAGTTGTATAGAAGTCGGTGCTTAGTCGGCAAAGAACATATCCCTCATTGTAGGAGATATGTCACAGCTCGATTCTGTGGAAAATCTCAAGGAATTTGTGCGCAATGTTAGAGAAACTGAGATGGGTCTCAATTCACTTTTAACCCAGTAGATTAACTCATTTTCAAGCGAGTGGATCATTATGGGATATCAAATGGCATTGCAACATGGGCTAAAGGGATAATCATTATTCCAATGTCCTAATATTGTGCAGTCGAGGCCACTCATGACTTGAATATATAAATTGATAAAGTGAATATTTATCCAGGATTGAACAATTTGTATGCAAGCCTACAGAGTTACATGTACAATTTATGAACCCTTGACACATAGTTGCATAGTACAATAAAAAAAGATTGTCTAATTGGGGTCAATGTAGTAATTAACTAATATGATTATTAAGTAATTTAATAGAATAAAATAAAATAACCATTTATTTATTTAACTTATGTACAATTTATGAGTTAATTGGGATTTTTAATTAGAGAAAAACCCAAGTTTCAACAAGCCCAATAAGAAATAGAAATCTTAAAATTGGAATCGGAATTGTATTCCAATGGGATTATTTTATAAGTGTCAGAAATTATTTAGATTTAAGAAATATTTAGTATTAACTTATTTATTGGAGTAATTGAGACATGAAATTAATTGGGGAAATTTATGAAGATATAAAAAGATGGGATTTCTTTCTCTCTCTCTTGTTGCCCAATGACCCCACGTTAAAAAGGGGTGGTTGGCCACCACTTTAGTCGAGTAGGCTCAAATAGCCAAACTCCACTCTCCCTCCTCTGTGTCTCTCCATCCTCTATGTCGAGAGTTGGTCAGTTCCTCTCTCCTTGTTCTTTGTTTAAGAGCTAATTGAAAGCCTACTTTGTGATTGTTCAAGAGTTAAATGGTCACCACTTCTTTAACAAAAATATTTATCAAGATATTAATACCTCTATCTATCATCACATTTGAGGAAGTCTCATGGATGACATAGAGACTAGACATTTGTATATTTTGTCACCTATCATTATCAAGGATGCACCAAAACACCAATTAGATCAGAACTAAGAACAATAGACAGATCAAAACATATATATTACAATCTTAGAGTAGAAAAAAAATACTTGTTCTGCAAGCTTGTAATTATGTGTTTGCATGTATTCCATTCCAATATAGAGGGTTGGCAAGTGGCACCTGTGTTAAATTCTAGGTAAGAATATGATCATCAATAGGAAATCACATGTAAAAATCAAATCTGCACCACAAATAGTAGAAGTACTTGATCAAACTTGTTATGAGTACAATCCAAGACTCAGTCAGAATCCGCCAACTTATATAATGAAATCAGGAAAATTTCAGTTAACAACTATTCAAATCAAATGATATTGAGCATGGTTCCCATCCCTTCCGAAGAAAAATGGGGTATTTTTGTCAAGTGTGCTCAATTTTATTAGTCAATTCTGCCAAACACTCAACATTAGCTACAGGAAAAAGCACATATCAGACTTTTTTCAAAACCGTACAAGAGAGAATTTGATTTGGCTAGACATGTGCGGTTGATAAACGAAGATAAATTTTTTAGAGTGCATTCTTAAACAATCAAACATGATTTCCTAGGATATATTATAAACATTAGGGTCAGGGTTGAAGAATGTTTAATAACTTATGAAAATTGCACTTCTTTGTCTAACTGATTGGCATTTGCAATTTAATATTTTTTGGAAATATCAATACTCAAGATGGGAATCACAAAACAATATTTACAGAAATCAAATTTAAAGCCAATAACTACGACAAGGAACTATCAATGCAGAGCCATTGGCTTGGGGCAAAACCTCCTAATAATACTGTAGAATTAACAAGTTGCTATGGTTCTTTCTAAGATTAATGGCCCATTACATGTTTCAGACAAAAAAAAAATGATGCTAGCATGGATTTGTTAGAATGATCACACTAAAAAGCAATAGCAAGTTTACCCAGGAAACAAACGAGCTCCTGTGCGGAATGCAGCCATTGCTTGTTCACCCTCACTTTGTGCAGCATAAGCATTGCCAATACCTATCCAAGCAGGTGGAAATGTCCCATCCAAGGTGGTAGCCTTACTGCCGAGAATCATGAGATTGATTTTTTTACATTGATTTAGATGGATGTAAAGATCAGTTAATAAACCAACTTAAACTTATTAGGATGAGGAAAATGAAGTAAAAAAAACAAATATAGTGAAATTATGAAGAAATATTAGTGTGAACATTTGACATAAAATGGAAAACAATCAAAGTAAAAAACTAGAGAATCTAATAATTAGAGCTTCATTCAAAGGAGTTCGTGCAATTGATACTAAGATTGAATAGTTCCTTGAGGATATCATTGAGTGTGTTGTAATTTGTATTAAGAAAAATTAAGTTATGTTGAACATCTAACAAAGAGATGCTTTGAGCCTTCCACAGGATTTTAGATAGAACTATAATAACAAGCACTTAACTACTCCAAAATCTAACACATTTGCTGAAACGGATGAAATATTGAATTGTACATGTAGAGTTAGAATCAATGTATTAGATATACGATTAGGCACGGATTAGGATAGTTTATATCTAATATTTTATTGAATAACTCCATAAACTCGAGCATCAATACTATCTAGGTTCAGCTTGTTACATATACTATAAAAAAATCCTAAGAAAGGATAAAAGTGATTGAAACACAATGACACCGAAAGCCAAGATACAAGAGTAGTGTAGCAGCATGACAATGCAAGACCCAAGATTGATCTTTAAAGGAATCTTGTTTGTCAATAAAGGCATTTAAAAGGTGAATCTGATGATGGCCTTCAAAAGACTTGATATCCAACAAAGTGAAGTAAATGATGATCTTCGATGGACTTTGATATGATCTTCTTAACTCCCCCTCAAGCTAGAGACACAGTAGCATTCTGAAATTTCTGAGGGTGGATGACAACTATCAAAGAGTTGAAAAGAGAAATAGAATAGGGGTGGTTTGATCCAGTATACCGAACCATAAACCCATATACCGTATCGAAAGTTCGGTATAAAAAAATTCATATCGATACCGTACCAAAATTTCAGCATGGCATAAATTTCATACCATTTATATTAAAATTTCGGTATTGGTACGATATACCGATACTAAATCTCATACTAATACGGAAAAATTCAGTGCAGTATAATATCATACCAAATTTTTGGTATACCGATAATATCAGTATGATTAGATATATTTTGGTACGATGCGTTATACTGAATTTTCAATATCTTTCCCCGCCCTTAAAGTAGATAGATTACACACACACACAGCCATGAAATTGCAGGCAATGAAAAAAGGTGTTGATGATAAACAGAGATTACAGTTCCAATAATTCATTTAGAGAGAGAAGAATGACAAGTGAAAGAAAGGCAGGATATCTAAATTCTAACAATACATAAGACCAAGTGAAGGATGAAGAAGAAACTTAGAGTCCTTTTGTGCTATTTTCTCTTTATTTTTCTATGTTTAAAAAAATCTGCCCACGCCTTTTTTATCTCCAATCTCTCTTTATATGCATCTTCCCCTTCTCTTTTTGTTTGTCAAGCTTTCTTTTTCTTAAGAAAAAAATGGTTCTCCTTTTCTTTTTTGTTCCAGCCTCCTCTTTTATAGGAAATCTACTCTCTTTTTTAAAAAAAATGATAAGTTCTTTTAAAAAAATAAATAAATAATTGCTTGAATTGGTACCTATGGCCATAAGAAGACGATTGAATATTTGGACAAAAATTTACAAAATGTCAAGTCTATGAAGTGCTAGGACCAGGTCTTGAATTGAAGGTGGTTCTGTGGTTGTACCAGATCAAGTGCAGTACCTGCAGAAGACCTATGGATCCTGCAGTTCTCCTTTATGCAACAGATTTATTCAGAATCTAGGCAGTGAAGAGGATTCTGCTGGTGATTGGAGGGAGAAGTTCTGGAAGGAAGAGCGCCATTAATCCAACTTATGCATGGCAGATATATACTGTAATGCTGACTCTATAATCAAATAGGGTAGAAATCGTTGTGGACTGCATATTTACTGGATGGTGCAGATTTACAGAAACACACTATAAAGAAAAAACATAGAGGGAAAAAAATCAGGAATTCAATGGTGGCGGATGGTAGAACCAAAAGTAACTCCTTTGTGTAGGCAACTTCTACAAGCAAAACTTGTAAAAAAAGTTCTGCAGAGTGGAGACAAGGTGCTGTGAATTGTAGTGAACAATAGAAGGAAAGGAAATTAGCAGTTTGAGCCATAAAGGAAGATCATGCCTTCATATTAATTTCAACCTCTTAACCAAGAACAAGTTACTCAGGATAGCAGCTGAAAAGGATGAAAATCTGTATTACACATGAATAAAATTACAACTTATATATCTATATTCCTTACCCAAAACCATTCTATCTAAAACTTGGGCATAAGACTAGTATGTCTTAAACCAAGTTATCCTAATATTTTTGTCCAACAATGTCAATAGCAAGAGAAAGGATAACCATGTTCCGAGCAAAGGTGATCTCGATAAAGAACTTAGGCTAATATAAAACAAAACTATGAAGAAAAACAAGTTCTGAGAGTTGTAGCAATTACCAAAAGTATCTCCGTGACTGGTCATATTTCTTGATACAATAGTAGTAACATCCAACAGCAAACCAGGACAGAGCTCTAGAAAGATGTTAAAACAAATAATGAGCATAATACCCAATAACTGTGACTACAGTTAGAAAAAAAAAAAAACACTAAGAATTTAGCAGTTTAAAAATCCATAATTGATTTAAAAGGAAAAAAGATAACTTGCAAAAATAGTCATAAGACAATGCAAAGAAACAACAAAAAGAAAATTAAAACAACTGAATATAAACAAATAAGATTAGCAAAGAGAAATGATGAAAATTGTTCACAATCAAGAAACAAACAATAGAGATTCATCAGCAGTAAATTAAGAAGAAAATACAATTCAGATAGATTCTTGCAAACCTATAGTTTTCCTTTGAATACAGTGTATCTACAGAAACAAAAAGCTCAGTTTTAGAAGTTTTAACTTCATAAAAGATGTAATTGCTATATCAAGAAGTAAATCAAAATTTAGTATCATAAAAACAAGTATCATTTATGAACTAATTTTCAGATACCATAACTTTGGGAAAACACTTAGCCAAAACAATCTATAAATTCCAAACCAACTTCTACAAATGCAGTCTGTGTTTTGTTTTACATCAAATTCATTCTTGATAATGGTTGATCAAAAACCTTGAAGCTAACAAAACTTCTTACATTTACTTACTTTTGAGGATAATCTTTCACCAAATTGCAGGACATAAGATAGAGATCATTTGAGCGACCAAGCTCCATTGCAGCAGCTAAATGAACTAATGTACATTTAAAATGGTACGGATCTCTTTCTAATACCCTGAAAGAAGCATTGACTCAGTACAATAAAAACTAAATATGTTAAATTTGAATAGGGTATAAGCATGGCCGTAATCCTTACACAAATGTGAGCTCAAAGCATTTTTGATCATCTCCATTGTTGTAATAATATTCAGCTCTGCGGGAGAGTAAATCAGTGTTGTTTTTTAGTTTTTGGCTAAAAGAAGAATTAGAAGATGCAACACCACAAATCTCCCGTTCAAGCTCAGTGAACTTGGCTTCTACAACATGTTCTTTGTCATGCTATAACATAGAACAAAATCAATCAAATTAATAGTTCACAGAATCAAGAAAAAAAATATAAAGACAGGATATTACCTTCTTTACAAGACATGAGTAGAATGAGGAAAGCCACCTATCATCTTTCCCAAATTGCAAAGAAGCTAATAGATTTGATTCTGATACATGTCAATAAATCAGACTTCATTAATAGATAAGTAAAAAATCAAAAATCTTGACATCAAAGCAACACTATACAAGTTACATTACAAGAAGTCTTGACAGAAACATCTTGTTCAGGTGATTTTATATATATATATGGAATAACATAATTGAAAATTTATTTAGAGAAAAAATGGGTTCTTATTAGTATAGAGGTGCATCTTTTAAAATCATGGTAATTTTTTTAGTTCTAATTGTTCATTTTTTTTTTCAAGAAGTTCTTATATTACTAGAAATATATACTAGTTGCAATCTTTCAGAAGTTAAATAAGCTAAAGAAAAGATGGTCTTTTATTAATAATCATGGAATTTATAATTGCATTATTCAATAACAAGAAGCCATAGACCCCAATTATTTAGTGATGGCCATGTAAATCTTATCCTGTATTGTAGGTTATATGCTCGCAATATTTAGAATATCATAAAAACTAGGAGATGAACTAACTTTAAGGTTGTCAAATTCACAATTTCACATAACAAGTGAGACAATCCACAGCAGATACATATTATATGTTTTTCTACATGCATTCATATTATTCATTTATCAAGAAACAAAATAACTAACACTATAAAATTGTATATAGTCATATCTTTATATAAATCAAAATCTAAATTTCTTCACAAGAATAGTTGTAGGGAAGAGATGAAACTGTTAACCAAAAACTGTAAGTAACTAGATCATTTAACCTTACCCTCCTCACATGTGAGCATGTAATTGTCAACCAGACATTCCAAAGCCTGACACAGGTGGCACAATGGCAATATAAGACAAAATATGGGGGAAAAAAACTTTCATACTGATGAATCAAATGAATCAACTATAACACATTCAAAGTAAGTTTAATAATTATACAGAAAAAAGTAAGTCAGCATTATAATTACACTAGAGAATGACTAGTTAGGAAGAATAAATGACAAAGGGAATGCAAAGCATGTATAGATTAGTTTGACTTTAAGTCTTCATTCAAGTTGCAAACAGATCTTTCATAAACTAGTTCAATTATTTGTTTTCTAAACACTACATGGGATTCAATCATCAAAAATGTATAGAAATCATATTGTCAAACAGTTTCATCTGATTATGATATGGTGGTTCTGACTAAGCTCTTTTCATAAATGCTGATATGCAGCCTACACACTACTTTTTTTTTTCTTTTTTCTAAATGTACACACTACTTCGATGTGGTACATTTAGAAGTTTTGCAACACTCTTAAAGGGGTACAGGACAGAGAAACCAAGCTCACAAGAATGTCATGCCACATTATATGTACTAGTTTTTGAAATATCAAGAAAGAAAAGGAAAAACAGTTCAATCTATAAGCATAAGTACTTTTGTTCAGACTATAATCAACCTAGAAAAGGTATGACATTTCTTCTAGTTTCACTGCAATCAATTAGCATTGCCTCTTAAGATACATTTCAGTAACTATATAGATAACTTTTATTTGCAAATGCAAGCAATTTGATAACATAGGTATAGCTAACATGCTTAGCAAAGAAGAGAGGTACACCTAAGTCAGACCACATTTATTCCAGCTGATGGTTTAAAAGGTGTCCGCATGGTTTGGTTTGCTGTTTTACTACTGAATATCTCATGGTAGTTCCCTTGACCTATGTTTATCATTCACATAAAAAGTACACTTTTAACATCGTAAAAAATGATTATTTTTTTTTTAAAGAACATTGTCAAACATGGTATTTACAGTTAGTTCCCTAACACCTTCTCAAGCTTACTCAAAGATATTATAAAAACCAACTTTTAATAGATCTAGAATCTCAGGACTTCTTAGGATTTGATTAGCAAAACCTCTGACCTTTAGAACTAAAAACATAGTTATCAAGAATGACTGAGATGATGACACAAATTGCTTGAGTTTGATCGATATTAGCCAAGGCCAATGCAATCCTTCATGGATATTGGGTATCACCAAAACTTTAGAGAATTTTATTTTTAAAAAGTAGGATTCAAAGAAATTACCTAGAAATGAATTACATTCAAACACTATCAATACATGAAAATAATTGAAATCAAGCCAAATTAAGAGAAAAAATAGATGAGATCAATTGAAATTTGGTTGAATAAGGTTTTTTGGAAAACTCGAAAATTTAGCACAGTTTTTGGCAATTTCCACTTGAATTTAGTAAATAAGCATGAGAGGGCGAGAGCGTCTTCTTCACTCTCTTGAATTTCAACTTAAATTTATTTACCTCATCACCACTCAAAATTATCATGAGATAAATAGTTCAAATTATCATTACTCATGAACCACTAGCTAAATTAAGTTCCTGTTCTATATATCTCAAATTAAGAGAAATTATCATTAATTGAGAGAAATCCAATAAACTTGATATAATTTAGGCCCTAATTAAATCCTATAATATGAAATATTAAAATAAAATAATTTTATCAATATATATATAATTCAATTCTATAGTAATAAATATGATTTTAACAAAAACAAACTGAAAACTTGTTTATTTTCAAATGATATTGAACCAAAAAACAATTATAACTGACTTTTTAAACTTGGTTCAGAATGATTCAATTACTGTTTTAGCTAGATGGTTAGCTTGAGCTGGAATGATGTTAACCAGTATGAGGATATTAAAAGATGTACCTAGTGCAGGTAAACAACTGGCTCAAAACATATACTATTCAAAAGAATAACTGCACAAACAAAATAAAACTAAAGTTTGTCTGTTTAGAATATATAGGCTGAGTCCTTTCTTAAAGAATTTAAGTATTTGGCATGAGTATCCAATTACACTTAATATGGATAAGTGATCAGACTGAGTCCTTCCCAAAAAATTAGCTCTCTTGATAGGTGGTCTTGCTATCCAACCTAACATTGTCAGTTTTAAATAGAAGTATGTAGTTTCTCCAGTATTGGGGATTGACTTAAATTTAGTTCTCTTAAGTTCTCTTTTGTTTTCCCCTGTTTTTGGAAGATGATGATAATTGAAAAATGAATTGAAGTGAATAACAATATGGAGTTAGTACTTTGAAACTTATTGACTATTGTCTCCACAGCATGAATAACCAGCTAACTATTCATTCTAGATTATGTTCATTTATTTACATGAACTGATCAGCAACTGATGGCACTTCACCCTTTGAAGCAGGAATAGATGCAAGGAAAATTATTTACCCATCAAGTGCTAAGGTAGATAAAATGTTTGCCGATTTCGATACAATAGCAATCTAACTTAGAACCTTCATATTAACACCAGTTGGGCATATTTTAGATCAAAAGGCCAAGATCAATTATTACCTCAAAACATAACGGATCTGCCTTAACAGCTGCTTTATACCTTTAGGACCAACCAAAGATATAATAGTATGAGAATATTGCAGTATGCGCAAAGAATTAATAAGTTGGTAAAAATAAGTTGTAATAGCTTAAAGAAAATGAAAGACAGTTTGCACAAGATTCACTTTTTAACAATATTGAGACAGACGATTAACATAATAAAACCAACTAGTATAGTCTAGAGAAGACTCATTATTTGATTAAATATAAGATATCAAACAAGTGCATAAAACATCATAACAGAAATGCAATATGCATAAATGAAGTCAGGTGTCAGTTTCCCTCTTTTAAAATGGTAATTGGATATACAATCAGGTTGAAGACAAAAAGTGAGGCTGTAATTAGTGCCTAAGCTCCAACCCCACTTGTGCTTCAGCTCTTTTCACCAATTAATGTGCACCATTGACAGTTCACTGTTCTCAAATGGAGGCGGTCAAAATTCCCTTGATATCCCCTTACATTTCCAAAAACCTATCGGCTCCAAATTACCTCTTTTTATACAAGGATAAGGTATTTTAAACAAAAGCAATTATCGGCTCCTCACCAGCATAAACTATTTAAGTATTCAGCAAGGGAAAACACAATATTAAAATTTGCATTAACAATAAGAATGTTAGACCATAAAAGATGTGTGTTAAATAAATTAGACATAATGGAAACTTTCATCAAAGACATATCTAGCCATATGCTTTAATTTTCAATAACGTACTTCATTAGCCTAAATAAAACAGCTGGGAATCAAATCTTAAACCACTCTGAATAGCCTTTGCCTGGACTGGACTGGATGGATTAGAGCAGGCAGAGCAGAGGAAAGCAAAAACTTGGATGTAAGAAGAGAAAAAACATAGAAACGAGATTACTCAATATTTGTGATCTGAAAATTAACATATGAATATATGATGACAGATGAACCTTCGTCCAAGTGCTAGCAACATTAATCATGTCTGGTTGATGTATATATGAAATCTAAAATTCCCTGCCAAGCTATTTCAAAATACTTTACAAGTATGGAATTATAGGATCTCTCAAAAAACTTAGCAATCTGTTAATTAATCATTAGAATTCACAGACAAAGTGATAATCATCTTAGTTTGCACCTTCCCATAATAAAAAGATAATCTTTCTGTTTCATCCTCTCATGAAAAATGGGATTAGAAACAAAATACATAGTAGTATGATATCACAATATAGCTTCATTGATAAAGTAAAATCATATCCAACATATTCATCAACATACGCCTAGAGTTAATTTGCCTCGGCAGTTGAACTAGTCACTTTAGTTTGTTTCTTGATCTTCCAAAATATTTGATTGTCTATTCTAGCATAAATTGGTTATATGTGCGAGTCAACATCTGTATACTGACATGGAAAGATAACACAACAGGCTTCTAGAAGATTGTGGCCACTAGATGGGTCCCATGTGTACATTCTAGATGGAATTCAATGTAAGAACAACGCAATCCATGGATCTCCACCAACTTTACCTAGTGTGTGGTGCCTAAAGAACCAATGCACCTTTCTTGAGCCTATAAAAATAGTCCATCCATCATAGAAAGGACATCCTGCACAAAATTTTCCTCAGCCATTACTGCCTATAGAGAGCTTACACCATCCGTGAGGGCAAGAAAGAGAGAGAGCCAAACCCCGGGTGTGACCAAGCCGGTAACCATGTGGCAGATTTGCAACAAGAAAGAGAGATAGCTTTTATTGGAAGGGACAATAGGAGTCATGCACTCGAACCTTAGACCGAGTCAAGTCTCCCCTCTTCAGACTAAATCCTGGCAAGGCTCGTCAAGACCCAAACCACCTCATATTGAGTGGCATCACCCTGAAGCAAACATCCAATTCTAATCTATAGATGCAATCATAATGATGTGTGTGTTAAAGAGTTTAAGTTAGGCTTTCATATATGTTTGATATGTGATGTTTGAGTCATGCAGGACTTGGTGAACCACATATGAGAGACTTGGAGCGGCCAAGCATTGGAATGATCATCCTATGGCTCGGGACCTTGAGTTTGGAGAAAGATGGTGTGGAAGACATCCGAGGAACCGTCGGACGAGGAGCAACAGAGTGGAGCCAAGGGAAGCAGACTTCAAGGCAACGCGAAGGATGGCACGAAAAAAACTCGTGGGCTCAAGTGCATCTAAGGGACGAAGACCGAGGAAGAAGGCTTGATGGGAAACTCTGGAGAGGATGAGAGTTGAGTGAATGTAAAAGACTTGTCGACTGATGGAAGTGTCAGTCAACTGATCCCAATTCACGAAATGCACAGAAGGTTATGTGCTCAACGGTTGTAAAGAGCAGTCGACTGCCTTGAGACTAGTCGACTGACAAGTAGTCGTTAAGCAGAATCACGGATTCTACACAGAACCGTTGTGAATATTTAACAGTTACACCAATCGACTGATAATGTTGTTCAGTCAACTAGTGTCGGGATGAGTTGACTTTGTGTTCAACTCTTTACTTTTATTTAAGGGGAGCTTTGGGGCATGAAGGAGGTTACTCATGCTTGTTGAATAACTCCTAAGTAATTGCCAAAGCTTCCAAGTCATTTCTCTTCCTCCTAAACCTAAGTTCCATCTTGTAAAGAGGAAGAGAGCTTTATGAGAGGTTTTACTCAACCGAGAAGTACTCTTAGCCAAAGATTGTCAGAGACTAATCCACCGACGGATTGAGGGTTCGTCCACCTCAAGGACAAGCCGTGGAGTAAGAGCAAACAATCTCCGAACCACGTTAAAAAACTTTGTTAGGGTATGCTTTCTCTTCTTCTTTGTTAAGTATATTATTTCCGCTACGCACTAACGATTTGTAGGAAGAAGAGCAAATTGGGGTAACAAACTATTCAACCCCCTTTCTAGCTGATCTCGATCCTCAACATAATCTACTTCGGGAAAAACCTCAAGCCACCTATGGAACCCCAGACAAAAGTGTCACTTCTAGTCAGAGCGTAACTACTAGGACACACCAAACTTGTACTCATCTTGCTACATGCTCTCGTTGTAATTTGATCTAGATTATTAATGAAATTTGATAAATGATATTATGTGTTGCACCCTAATCATAATAGATTTGGTGTCATGTGAGAAAAGCGCGCACAACTAGGCATCAAGTCATAATGAGAAAATAACATATGAGGATCAAATCCACCAAAGGCCCCAAGGAAAAGAATATATTGTGGGATCATATACGTGGCTAGAGGGGAGTGAAAATTCATTCACGTTTTCTTTTTGTTAATCATGCTTGTCTACAAACGTTAGTGCATAGAAGAAATAAAGAACACAATCAATAAGAAAAACACAAATCCACTATTTTTCTCCTTGCTGAATCCTGGTGAAGAAGGGGAAACCTCTTAAAAGTCCTTGTTCTTACATCAATACAAAAGTACAAAAACCAAGCAACAATAATGAAAGTGAAATAAATAAAAATTACAAATGAAGAACATGGTTGCTTGATTGTTGTTGATTGCTCTCTGGAATCCTTGAAGGCAGCAGCACTCTTCCTCAACGAACAGAAGCAATTCTTGATTGACTGTTGATTGAATGTATGTATTTGTTGATGATTTTCCAATCTCCTTTGAAACCCTTTATATAGTGGCTTCACTTATGTTCTCGTCAATCAGATAAGTCTACTTATCTGTTCTCACTCTGGTCGCTCGCATCAGTTTCCGATCAACCAGAGTCTCTCTAGTCACACGAAAAACCTTTTTGGTCGCTTGGAATGTTCTCCACGTAAGCTTCTCCATTTAGATAAGCTACGCTTTCTGGGATGACTAAGTCTTCCGGTCAAATGGGTCACTTTGCGGCCGCCCAGACACAATTTATTGGACTGAGTTCTAAGCTTATTGGATTATCTAGGCACTTGGATCAATTTTATAGACACCCAGAGTCGTTGTTGACCAGAAACTCTTCAAAAATTCTTCTAGTTATAAATAAATTAGTCCAAACAAGCATACAACACATAAACATGTTTGTTCGACCTACCCATCTGGTATCTAGTTTATTTGACCCTATCTATTCAACCTACTAGGACTTCTAGCCTACTTGATCTAAGATATTAACACTTCTATATGGTATCAATCTAGTCTACCTGACGTGCTGAGACATCCACACTTGCCTATAGTTCACTCCTCCTTGACTTCCATATCTGCCTAGAGTTCATTCCTCTAGGACTTCTATACCACATAAAGTTCACTCCTCCACGACATCCACACCTGCCTATAGTTCACTTCTCCGAGAAATTCCACACCTGCCTAGAATTCACTCTTTCATAACTCTTCGACTTGTTAGGCATCCGAACACCTTTGACTTGCCTGAACTTCCTCACTTGCACCTAACCTTAGGTCAACTTTAATCTGTCAACACATCCTATCAACCAAGTATCTAGTCAACCTTCTAAACATCAATCCAGATTAGACTTCTAAGCTCTAACTAATGTCAAGTGTCTAGTCTACCTAACCCACTTGGACTCTACTGTCAAGTATCCGATCAACCTTAATTAACTTGACATCTCGCTCAAACATCAAAATCTTATTCAAACTTGGTTAACCTAGACCAGAGGTCGATTACACCAACAATTTCCCATTTTTGATTTTTGATAATATGTTTAAATTAGGCTAGTCCATTAACCCAACTCTTCACATCTTATACAAAATCATAAATGAAGGGTTTAATAACTTAAACCCCTTTGGCATACATCAAAAAGGAACATCACCAAAATCAATGCCAAGTCTTAAATATAGGTTTCTTACTTACATTTTCCTTGTTTTTTCATAATTTGTCCAAAGCTCGACCTTGAGCTTATCACTTTAACAAGGGGGTAACCTCTCCCTTTTTCCGACCCTCTATTAGACTAAGGACTTCCCCTTAGTTATTGCACCAACAATATCCCCTTCACCTAAAATTCCTAAAGAAATTCCAACTTTCATGGCCTCAAGTTAAAAGTTCAACATTGAACTTTAACTTCCCCTTCTATTCTTCATTCTTCCATTTTCAAATAGGATCAAAATTTCCCTTAACTTTAAGAATTTCCTTAATTTTAAACAAATACTCCTTAACATATTTTTTTAGAGAACATTTTTAAAACTATTCAAAAAATATTTTTAACACAATTTGAAACATTTTAAAAATAATTTTCATAGAAAATTTAGAAAACACAATTTGAAAATTATTCCAAAAGAATTTGAAAATTATTCCAAAAGAATTTGAAAAATATTTTTTAAACATTTTTTTAAAAGATTTTTAAAACTACTTTTGAAAAATGTTTCCAAGACAAATTTTCAAAAATATATTTTCAAAATAAGTTTTTGAAAAACAATTTTCAATATACTTTTTGAAAGATTTCTTCAAGATAATTTTAAAAAACAAAAAAACTTTTTTGAAAAATATTTTCAAGAATATTTCCAAAACCATTTTCAAAAACACATTTTCAATACTATTTGAAAAATATTTTCAAATCCAATTTTCAAAGTCATTTTTCAAAAATAATTTCAAAATAACTTTTTGAGAAAGTATTTTCAAAGCCAATTTTTAAATCCATTTTTCAAAAATATTTTCAAAGCTTTTTTCGAAAATATTTTAAAGCCTTTTTCAAAAATCTTTTTTGAAACCAATATTTTCAAACTCTTTTTCAAAGCCCTTTTTGAAATTATTTTCAAAAAAATAAATAAAGACTTTCGAAAACCTATTTTAAAAGATTTTTTTCAAAATCATTTTAGAAAACTTTGTAAAATCTTTTTGGAAAAGAATTTTTCAAAAATAGTTTAGAAAATTGTTTAAAATTTTTTCTTGTAGAAAGACCTTCATCCTTGTTCTCCACATATCAAAGTCACCCTATCCAAAGGGCGGTGGCATTCTAGTGTCGTCGCCAAACCCATCTGCAAACTTCATGAGCTTTGGTGAATTCTCCTTCTTCTTGCTCTTTAATTTTGTGCTCAAAAAGTTGTTAGTTTGATCAAGAGACCGCCTAGCTCTAATACCAATTGTAGGATCATGTACGTAGTTAAAAGAGGGTGAATAGTCATTTGCATTTTCTTTTCATTGATCATACTTATCTATAATCGTTAGTGCACAGCAAAAATAAAGAAGACATTAAATAAGAAAAACACAAGCACACAACGCCTGATTTTTTAACTGGTTCGAAACCTCAAGTTCCTACTCCACGGCTTATGAGTCTCAACGCAAGTCCTTTACTTTTCTCCTTATCGAACACCTTCCGAAGGATGCAAAAACCTCTTACAAATCATGTTCTTTCAACAATATAAAAATATAAAAAGCAAGCAACAATAATGAAAGTGAAATAAATAAAAATTACAAAATGAAGAATGTTATTGCTTGATCGTTGTTGATTGCCCTTTGAAAGCTCAGAATGCAGCAACACTCTTCTAGGGTTGAACAAAAGCAATTCTTGTTTGATTGTTGATTGAATGTATGTATTTGTTAATGATTTTTTGGTCTCCCTTGAAGCCCTTTATATAGTGGCTTCACTAATGTTCCAATCGATTGGACTACTTATGCGATCACCGGGATGAAATATTATCCAATGGCCATTTTTCATTGGTTATCCCTTTTCCATTGCCCGCATCAAGTTTCAGGTTGACCAAAATCCTTCCGATTGCAAAAAGGAAGTTGTTTCCATAGTTGTTAGCACTCGCAGAGGTAGCACTTATTTAGACCACATAGTAGAGTGTCCACATGTGTTGTTTTTGCTAGCAAGGTTTGCATATGCAACATTAGAAAAGGTACAACGAGCATTGTCAAGTAGAAGCGATAAATAGATGAAGCTTATGGCATCAAAGGAAGGCTCAAAGGAAGTTCCCGCATAGAGAAGCAAGAAATGTGAGTGGATCACTCTTGCAAGGAGGTGAGTTGCTTTGACTAGCTCAGTTGCATGGAGGTCGGTTGCTTGTATAGGATAGGTTGTGCAGAGGTGATGTACATAGTGGCTTTTGCACGAGGATAAGAGTCCAAGTAGAAGTTAAACTTTGGGGCAATAAAATAGTATGTCAAAGTCAGGAAAAAGGCGATATCCCAAGGTCATGGTAATTTTGATAGCATGATCGAGCTAATGGGAAATTGTTAAGGTTCCTTACATTGACAATCACCTATACCTATATCTATATTTATATTATGTATAATTAGAACCCTAAGACAATAGTAAAGGCCAACATATGAATATTTTTTTAGCCTATTCACAACTCCATTATGAGAGACTCTGTTGTAGTAATAATTTCATTTTAGCAATTTTCCACCTACACCATGCTGTATGTATAACTAGGTCCTTAGGTCCATAATGAAGGCCAACATGTGAT
The DNA here is from genome assembly GCA_037974815.1 of Kaempferia elegans. NCBI lineage: Eukaryota > Viridiplantae > Streptophyta > Magnoliopsida > Zingiberales > Zingiberaceae > Kaempferia > Kaempferia elegans. Next base: position 4,031 of record JBBPFQ010185350.1, on the reverse strand, counting down.
TTGTAATTCAGATACTATTACGTCATATTTTGTTTGGAGCACTAATACATGTAGCAATTCTGTGTTTTACACTCCATGTAATTAGGAGTGTGATCCAATCATCAATCCATTTCCCCTATGCAGTTCCTTATGTGTTCAAGGAAAGTGATAAATGACGACCAATTGACCAGTTGGTGTGCTTTCAAATGAAATGTTTTGTTCAAGAAAAAAAAAATAACTTCATAGATTAATCAACAATTAGATATGTATTCAACTAGAACAAATTCTAATGCGCATAATTAGTGATTTATTTAAAGGAAAGCACCTTATTGTACATAAAAGGCTTAACTCACTTCAAAGTCTAAAAGATGAGAAATTCAGTAGATAGAACATACAACAATACAACACCCTGCGTGAGTAAATTTGAGAATAATACTCTCACCATTGTCTGGCTTGAGCGCGATTTTCCAAAGCTTCATATGCCTTGCCACGTAAAAAACAAATTGCAGAGATAATCTGATTCAGAAAAGAAAACTTTAGTGAGGGATCGTAAAAAAATTAGCTTCAAAAAATGGCAGAGGCAATTCAAACTCAACAAAATTGTTGCACATTCAAGTCTTAAGAAATCTGAAGAAAGCTGATACAAACAATACAAGTGATGTACACGAAAACATTAGGATTCTATGGGCAGAAAATTTTTGGAAAATGAGAACTACTTAATCTTCATTTATCTGCATGATTCAAGTGTGAAAACCCAATACCTTTTGAGAATAGGATTCCTAGAGAATCATATGTACCAGATAAAAAATCAAACGCAAAAAGGGACAACATGGACGAATCCTCAGCTTTAATACCTAATCAACTTTGAGCAGTCAGTCATAGTCAATAAACCTTGGTTAATTGAACTCATAACCAAAGAATAGCATCTGAAAAATTGATCATTGCATTGGTGAAATAAACCTTCAACTAACAGCTTCCAAGTTACAACAATAGTATTAAACTTCATAGAGAATCTGGACAGATTACCATTGAATATTGACATTGGATCTGGAAAACCAAGTTGAAAAGCAGTATGCAGCCAAACTTGGACTCTGAATTTTGGAAAAAGAATCTACATGGCAAGAATAAAAATAAGCAGAAACTATTGAGTATGAGGATGGGCAGTGTATGCAAAGAGCCAAGGAAAATGACTCACAAGCATGGATAGAAATATCATTATCATCCATCAATTACATGGGGAGAACTACAGTGATTGATTTTGAGATGGAGTCAGGCATCTAAGCAATTGGACATCAGTTAGATTTACGAACACTTTCCCAAATTACTTTTGAGGCAAAGGCACTGGAAGTTGAGGTGTTTGTAAATTTATGACTAAAGTTCTTTTACTCAAATTACTATATTCTCAAAGTTACTTTTTCAATGCAGGTGGAAAGTGTGCATTCCATAAGCTACTACCCAAAGTAATTTTTAATTGCTCCAAAGAGTAAGTGTATAAAAATTGTGTAGAAAGTTAATATTAATATAAATATTGGTAATAGTAATATAAGTATAATTTTACATTATATTATAAAATATATTTAGCTTACAGTTAGTATTTGAATGAATCAATATTTATTAAAACAAATAAATTAAAATATAAATTATTGTTTGTATGTTAAAATGTCTAAATTAAAAAAAAAAAATCAAAATATTGTTTAATAAACTAATGAATATATGCATTGTTTAATGGAGTAAACATAAATCATTAAAATATTGATAAAAATAAAAGTTGAGATGTAAATATATAATTTGTTTAGAATTAATTAATGATAATAATAATTCTGATTAATTGGTATATTATCAGTGCATTTTAACGTGACAAGTGCTTTCTAGACACACTTTCACCAAACACTATAGGCTGCAAAGCAATTTGAGATATGGACTATCAAACACTAAACAACTTTCACCCAATCCACTTTAGCACAAGTGCCTTTTTTAAGTTCATTTTTGAAATTCAAATGCAATGACAAACACAGCCACCACATTCTAAATAGCGTCTCTCTGATTTTTGAAAGGAGTGTATATACTTCCCAAGGTCAACTACCATGCTCTTTTACAATGGATAAAGTGAGGCTGGATTTTAAGTATTCGGCATGTAAGTTTAATTTAAAAGAAAAAAGAATTACCATAGAATAACTTCCAAAGGCAAAAACCAAACCAACAATTTCTCAATAAGTTACTCTTATAGTGTGAGGTGAGATGTACCAAGATCTACCTATTCTTTTTGAAGGATTTGATAATCACACAGATAAAAATCTTCTGAGGTTGAATGGAGCTTTCATTTCACTCTCGCGAAGTTGAAGCACAAGAAGAAGGTGAATTCCAGCTGATTTTCAATAAAAAATAATTCACTTGGATTGTTCTAACTTCCACAATGTACACAAGCTAGTATACCAATGAGAAATATGAACATGGTGTATCCTTGAAACTAGACATTGAACAAGCATTCAATAATATGAAATGAAACTTCCTCCTAAACTTGTTCCAGGCAAGTGGTAATAATCCTCTTTGGATCGGTCTGATAAAGCTCATTTTGGAATTTGGTCATTCTATGGTCCTGAGTTGGAGAACAATACCAGTGATATGATCAGTGGCCCAGAGTCAAGTACCCAAGGATCCAAAGAGTGAGATATGCCAGCAAAGGAATTACCAGCTTGTGCAACGGCAGCAAGGGAATCAGAATCCCGTCGATCCTCATACCATTTCAGAAAGTCATCATAGGAAGGCGGTGGGGTCGGATCCGATGTCAATTGTGAAGTGGAGACTAAAGAAGTGACAGAACTCTAGACAATTTGAGCAACACGAGGAGGTCGACCATGTAGAATTCCACATTTATCAATTGTGTGTCCCGGTCGGTGACAATGATCACACCAAGGACGTCATTTGCCACCCTTACAAGGTGGAGGTCTGTTGTTGTTTCGAGACCAAAGCTGAAGAGTCAACATGAACGGAAGGAGGCAATGTCAAGACTTTGGTCGGGACACAAAGAAGAGTCGTCCAGGTAGAGTCCATAATGGCCTCTATGGGGTTGCCCAGGATTTGATCACGAACATGAGAATAATTTGTCAACAGACCATATAAAGCTAGAGACATAAAAAAATTCTTCCAATTTTCAAGCTCTACAACAGGAGTGGCCGCAGGTGGAAGCAGGTCATTGAACTCACACAGAAGGCTAGAGACCGAACCTAAATAAGTTAACATAGAATCTTTAATCTGATGGGCACTGAAGATGTTCATAAGATCTTCACAAACTTGATAGAGTTGTCGAGAGGTGTTTGGAAAAAGTTGTTGAGCCTATGTCCAAACCGCTTTACAGGTCTTGTGAGTGCGGAAGACATACCTAAGAGATGGATGGATGGATGGTGGCTCGGATAATGCAACACAACTGAGCATAAACCTTTTTCCATAAAGGACGATCGACGACTTAAATATCCTCTTCAGTTTAGGAGAGATGTGTCTCATAACCTTGTCCAACAAGCCAAAGCTCAATGTAAGAGTTCCAAGAGGAGTAGTTCTTACCATCTAACAATTCAGACGAGAGCGGTGCGGTAATATAGTTGGTAAAGATTGGGAAATCCGACTTCGAAGTACCGGAGGTAGTCATGAAGAGGTAATCCTGCTGACCACGTCAATCTAAACAGAGAAGAGGAAGTCAGATCCTCTTCTTCCTCTGGTTTGTGTTGCGAAAGAAGAAGAGGACGACGAAGTTGGTGCTGGACCAGCAGGATGAGGTACGGTGGAAATCCCCAACGATAAGGGAAACGAAGTAGGACTCCCACTGTCGGTCACGACCCCACTGTCGGATTCGGTGTCCACGCCCAGGAAAGGAAGATCGGCGGCGTCGGAGTTCCAGGGCGGCGGCGATGAGGGAGAGGAGTAGCTTAGGTCCTCTCGCGTTGGCTCTTCCCTTCCGGCAACGACGACAGCGACGCCAACTGATAATACGCATGTTGAGCTTAATTTTTGGGTGATTTTTGGATTGATTATGAGCTAACTTTGCTTAATTATGCATT
>JBBPFQ010179899.1:0-17084 GCA_037974815.1 Kaempferia elegans | reverse complement strand
ATAGGAATCCTTTCAGTGATCAAGAAGTTGAAAAACTTGGGTTTCGTACTTTCGACAAGACCTCGATGCAAAATCCCTAGGGGAAAGTGAGTCGAGGGTATCAACAGATAGGCTCGCCATATAAGTAAGTGGGCCCTAAATATAATATAAGTAAGTTGTAGATCTTTCGTAGTTTTGAATCACCCAAATGTATATAATAGGCATTCACGACTGGCGCTGGGGAAAAAACACGCGGAGTGAAAATCAAAATTATTCGTTCTAGTCGTCTGATTCTGATTAGAAGTATATGATTTCCGTGGTTTTATGCCCCTTCTCTCTTAACTTGAGTTGAGTGCATTTTATTCAACTCATAAATTAATTTGGCCAGTTTCTCCCAATCAGTTCCATTGTCTGGGAACCTTTCATGGAAGAGGGCCCGGGTCTCGTGAAGCTTGCTTGGAAAGAGACCTTCGGCATGAGACCAAATTTCATTTCTTAACGAAAGCTTTAAGCCAGAATAAAGGATACGCCTCCTTTCCAGATCCTTGTCGTCCTTCTTTCCTGGATCCCGGAGCCGCTATGACTCACGGAAGGAAAGGAAGAAGTTCTCTGAGATTCATTTTTCATATAACAAATATAGAAAGTACAGAGGAAAAGGCATGACCAGAAGAATTGTGTAAAATAAGTGAATTTATCCAGTTGAGGAGATTGAGAAAAAAGGATTCCGTCCAGACAGCTTAACTCCGTCACGCCTGTACAAGTAGTGAAGAAGAAGAGTGAGTTGTGGTTAGTTGTTGACCAACGGAAAGCATGGGAGAAAGAAAAAGATGCACAAACGAAACTGGAAACAACGAATTTCTCAGGAGCAATAGCAACTACCTAGACCGACCTGCTATAATAGAATTCCATAAAGACCTCGCGAAGAGATTGAATTACTTGATCGATCGTACTAGATAGATAGGTATCAGATAGACCATAAACATCTTTCTATACTATACGAAATTTTGATAAGAGTCTAGCCAACTCGTCTCTGCAATACTTTCCATGTGTACCACATGCGAAAATACAGATGCCGCTGCATACGAATCAGCCTCAAGCAGTCACCCGAAAGGTAGACCCGCTTTCTGTGATTAAAAGTCATTTTACCCGAACTGGAAGCCTGGTATGCTTAGAACATCAAGACAATCGAGCTGAACATACCAAAGCTTGACTAACATGATAGTATCTCGGTGTGGAAGAGCTGGTCCTCGATATGGAAAGGTGGGCCGATTCTTTATTCCTTCTCGCCTTGAGGATGAACCTGCCACCATCACCACTCGTGGTTCACGTCTTTCGAAGAACTATCGCTCTGGCGAATCCCAAGTAAGATACGAATGAATCCTAGGTCACAATGGGGCTTGGAACTATACTGATTGGCAGTAATGCGAAAACAGAAGAAATTCTAAAAAAAAATAAGAATGCTGATTTGGTGGTACTTGAATTGATACTCATCATGCAAATTGGAGAGCATGCCCCTAAGGGGGTTCTATTCCAAGCGAGATACCAGTGAGCGTAAAGAGTCATTACGCCCTCATTCAGATAGGATTTAAGGATGCTACTTAGTATTTATACAGAAGGGAGGGGAGGGGAAAGGAACTTAGACGAGAGAAGCTTGCATCTTTCTCTGACATTGGGTATAGGACAGAGAGCGATCTTTATATCGAAATTCTAATGATTAGATTAGAATACCAAACTGAGGATCCTATTTAAGTCCGTTTATGATTGAAGACTGGGTGAGGCCAATAGCATCTTAGTGTAAGGGAGATAAAAGCATCAAATAATAAGCTGACATACTTTCTATTCTCTCTTACATTGGAAAAGTCAAAGATTAATATGACCTATTAGCCTTAGCAAAAGGAGGAGCGGCAGAAGATAGATTGATTTAGAGGAAAGAAGGAAGTTTCTCTCCTTAAATAGGGACATTCTAGAAATAGAAAAGGACATTCTAGAAAACTATCCTCTATCTAGTATTCAATCCGAGTCCTATGTGACTAGGGACGGCCACCTCCCTCTTCGTGGGAAGACTTTATACTCAATCTCTATTCACGTAAGAATAAGGACGCAATCTTGCATCTTGAGGAGGTTCTTACCTAGACCTACTATCAGAGATCGACCAAAGAAGAGGCTATTACAGTAAGATTCTTGTCTTCTTTCCCTTTCCCCAGCAGCTGAGAAGGCCATGATGAGTCTAATAAGGCTTTGTTCCTCTTCTCTCTTGCCAACTTCAAATCGGAGATTCCCTTTCCTCATCAGCTCTCACTGGTCATCCTATCCTACCCTTGGCTGCTATCTATGCCATCCTGATAAGATATTAAGATATCAAAGAGAGAACTGGGAAAGAATCCAAGGGAGCGTCAGGCTCTCTTATCCCAGCGAGAAAAGACGGGGCGAAAGGGGATAGGCAAGGCCATCTGTCCTTCAATTAGCCTTAAGGCGATAGACCCCCTTCTGAAAGGCACTTTTTTTCTTAGAAAATCCTTTGTCGTTGAGCGGCAGTCAACCAAGCAAGCGTAGGAATCAGTCTACGGGAGGCACTCGAGACCTGTAAACTTGTTCCATTGCCTGAAGGGAAAGGCCCTATTTATGATGGGGAGAGGATGACCTACAGTTGGAGGGGTGTATACTCTCAAATAGTTGTTTGATTGGATGGATTGAAGAATATAAAGCTTACAATGGGATTCATCCAATAACTAGACGGACATACAATCAAGATTATTTCGAGACCTTTGCTCTTGTTGCCAAACTTCAGAAGACTCTTGTTGCCCTCGGGAAGCCGGCCGACCATCCGTACCCTTGCGGATCTCAACAGGAGAGCAGATCCGGATTCTGAGAGCGACGAGGATGGGCCGCAGGAGTATTACACCGGTGGCGAGAAAAGGTATTGTTTTAACGGTGAAATTCTTGATCTCAATAAGTTGAATCTGTTTCTTCTCCTTTACTGGTTTTAGTATGTTCTTGAATGCTTAACATGACGAGGATTAATAAGTGAATCAGTTTATTCTCCTTTACTGGTTTGAGTATGTTCTTGAATGCCTAACATGCATGAGGAGGATTAGAGTATTGTGAATCTTTGTGTTCCACAATTATAGATCAGTGAGAAATCGACCAATTTAATATGCTTAAATTCAAATTAGTGACAGGAGACTCCTGTTGGTTTTATTGAAGGATTTACCTAAGCATGCTTCATTAGATATTGGCATTCAATCACTCATGTCCTTAACACAGTGTTGGTACCTCAAAATGTGATTTGAGACCTAACTATTATTAGAATTTTATCTAATTAAAGCATGTAAAAGAGCAAAATCCAAATCACAGTTTTGTTGTATGCATTAGGTTTGACCTAACATTTGATTCTTATTATGTTATGTAGTTATTCGATTTGAATGAATTAGACAATATTTTCTGGTGACAATTGCGAATCTGTGCCATTAAACTTGGCCAGGTAAGATTTGCTCTGATGTTAGTCATGATTGAATTTTTATGTCTGTGACCGAATCATACTTGCATCCAGATTTGAAGGAAGGAAAGCTTGCATATGAAATTGACACATCTCAATTAAACTTATATAACACCACTTCTAGCCAAACATTACTAACGACCTTCACCTATAGTTTGGATAACCTTCTTGTGTTTGAGCTTGATATCACTTAATACATTCCTAAACGACTCCAAACTTTTATAAGATAACCAAACCTCTTATTGACATGGTGAAGTATTAATGATTTTTATGTTGTCTATATAATTACCATGCAGTGTCATGCTTGTCCAAGATCCTTCAAAAGGTGGCGATAATGTAGATGCTATATTTGAACAAGCCCGGAGAATGGTGCCGACCAAGGACCTTTCGAGCCTTCACAATCCTCTACTTCAAGAAGTTTCACTGGAACTGGCATGCTTGAGGTTTGAGGATCCTGAGAACACTTCCTTTCTGGAGGTAAATAGCTTCTACTATTTTCATCCATTGAGAAGTATTCAACTAATTATGATCTTCAACTCACAAAAGTCGACCACTCATCTTTCCTAGTGATATCATTGACGGTGCATTTAAGAGATCGAATAATAGCTAGTAAATTCTGTATCAGTAAACACCAATAGCATCCTTATGTCATTTGGGTTTGTTAACCGGTCTGGACATTTTTTTGTATTGTGGGTATATTTCGAAAGAAATCACGAGAGTGCTATCTATAACACTCTAGGATAATCACCATTTTAATTTGTTTCCATTTAATTTTATGTTTTTTATGGTTTTCATCCAAAATTTGCATCGTACTGTTTTATTGCTTTTATCTTTCAATGTATCGTGGTGGTTCTTTTATAGAACATTACAAAGTCTGAATGCCCCAAAGAGCTGGAACCAGCAGATCGGAGGACTGCAGTAAATGTGAATCTCATACGCCAGTAAAAGAAGATTATTCTGTATGTTTCCTCAGAAACTAGCTCTCATGGTATAGATTTCCTCTCTTCGACAGGAACCTGTGAGACGAACTACTGCATTTCAAGGTGTAGGAAGGACTCTCGGAAGTCGGAATCAGGCCTTCCAGTCCATGCCCTCTTGCCGTCCACTTCAATTCAGCTAAGGTTAGCAAATGGCACGCGCATGGTGGCAAGCTTCAACCTGCATCATAATGTAGGCCACATCAGATCATTCATTGACGCGTCGAGGCCTGGTTCGTCTAGGACTTACCAGTTGCAGATGGTTGGTTTTCTGCCCAAGCAACTGGATGATCTCGACAAGACGATCTATGAAGCAGGCCTTGCGAACTCAGTCATCATTCAAAAATGCTAGTTTTCCTTTATTTGCATTGCTATTGGACTATGTAGTCGTATCGCAACTGCTGAAACTATCTGAAAAACCTTAGGGAATTGCTTCTGATCCTTAACTGATGAGAAAATATCATTAAATCTTCTTGGTGTCTTTCGAGTGTTCTTTAGGCACCATGGCATAAATAAGAATGCACAGGCAATCTTAAATAGTTGAGTTTCTCAATTTATTTACTATCGCATCGAGCTTCAATAGATGTTCAACCGACATTTGAAATTAGTGACATGAGTTAACTAGTGCTAACAGCTTTTAATTATATAAAAAAAAGTTGAATAATTGAGGATCATGTTCATTAATATTTTTTTTATTAAACTCATAAAGAAATAAAGAAATTTATACAACTAATCAAATGATCGTAAAGATTTAAAAGCTTCAAGCAAAAAAAGAGAGATTAAATTAAAAGACTATAATATTCAAAAGAACTATTAATTTGAAAACATGGAAAGTTCTGTTAGCTCATTGATAATTCTAATTTTGATGCAAATTATCATTTATTATTTAGGCAAATATCGATAAAAATAATTTGACGGCTGAAAATTTTGAATTGGTATTCAATGAATTGGAAATGACATTAAATTCTCTTCCGTCGTATTAAATCCGCGGCTTATTTGTTGTGATTCAACCGAACCGGTTGACTGAATCGCAACCTGACCGGGTCCGGTCATTTTACTCCTAATCAATTGACTTCCCACTCGATTCAGATGAAACCTGCGGTTTATTTGCCGCGATCAACCCGGTTGCGAATATACCGGTTCAGGTATAGAAGACGGGTGTGGGTCCCACCTCTGCGGACGCCAGGGCCACGCCTCCGCCTGCCAGGGCCACGCCTCCCGTCCGCCAGTGCCACCGACGACGCCGACGTCGCACGCGGTGGCAGAGAGTCGCCAGAGTAGAGCCCCGCGGCGGGGCTCCCATCTCGAGGAGCGCAGCACGGCGGTCAAAGAGGCAGCAACGGCCACTTCGAGAACCAGATCGAGAAATGAGAAATGGCGCCCTTTTTTCTATTTCCCCGGAGGACAAGCAAAAAATTCGCGCGATCGCCCGCCTGACGAGGGCGAGGCGGGCGGAAGAAGACGACGACGCGGCGGAGGTGCCGGTGGCGGCCCGGAGCGGTGGGCCCGCGGCTCTCCGAGTTGAGTAAGATTCTAGAAAAATCCAGCTGTTGCTAAATTTTCTCTGGAACAATCTTACCGCCAAGTGAATCGAATCGATTTCAGTAAACCAAACCGAACCGAACCACAGGCGATGAACCGAACCCATTACATTTCGCTTACCTGTCGATTTCAGACCCTCTTTCTCTCTCCATCTCGATTCACGAGAATTCCTTTTTTTAATTAAATGTTTTTGATAAAGAAATTAAAGAGGGAAAAAAAAAGGGTGTCGATTTGAGAATTATTATTGTTCAGAAGACAGGCCTGCACGCCTTTGACCGGTCCGGTCTGGCCGCGGTCCAGCAGCGGGTTCGACGGGTCAGTGTCGGCCTCGGTCTACGACAAAGGAAGTCACTCGGCCACGTGTATTTCTTCAATTACCTTCGGTTTAATGTAATGCAAGCGCGCTTGCAAATACGAAACTTGCAAGCCAAGCCATTGCTGGCCACGTCACCGCACAAAGTTTATGGGCGGCGGCTACGACGGCGGCGGCGGATTGACCAGTTTTCCCGGTCGAGTTGGGTAGATTTCCCGTTCCCGATGGCATCGGACACAAAGCCTCGTGGACGAATTAAATGCACGCACAGGCACAGCTCACAAACATTTTAAAATTAACTGCATTTTATCAAATAAAAAAACTATATTTTTAATATAAAATAAATTATAAGAAATGCTCTATCCAAATCAAGAGCAATTTACTAAAACCCAAATAATGTCTCTATTTGTAATATAAATAAATATTTTAAAAATTTATTTCTTTATCCAAATTGGTTTACAGGATTCACGGATCCGATTCAAACCCGATCCGCAGCGGCTGGTTTCACGGGTTTTGTTCCGATCACCTCTGTTGCGGTTGACCACATTGACCGCCACCAGAAGTCGGAGGTCCAAGAGAATATCCAATGAATGGTCTGGTATGTTTTATGTGTGTGGAATAGAGTAATAGCGTTATCCCACCGCAGATCACCTCCGCCTTACCGGAGTTGCAATTAATTTTTATTAATTAAATATTAAAAGAATTTTGGCCATTATCGTCCATTCGTACCCACAAATGTACCACCGCGGCGCATAAAATAAATTGGCCGTCGGAGAGGGCGGAGAGGGAAGAGGCGACGAAGCGGAGGCGGTGGTGGAGATCTAGATTCCGAGCGGGAGATCAAATCGTGTAGACAACGATCGCGATGATGGATATGAATCGTGCGAGATCCGCCATCTAAGCGTCTTCTCTTTCCTAGCTTCCTCCGGTCGTCGGGGTTCTGATCCTAAGTTGCTCACAGCTTAGAGGGCGGTGGACGGATTTTTATTAAGGGGGTCGGGATCGATGGCGATGAGGAAGAACCGTGCGCAGGCGGTTGCCGACGCCTCTGCGTTGCCGGCGTCGGAGAAGCGGTTCCGCGGCGTGCGGAAGCGGCCCTGGGGTAGGTTCGCGGCGGAGATCCGCGACCCGGGGAAGAAGACACGGGTCTGGCTCGGCACATTCGACTCCGCTGAGGACGCCGCCCGAGCCTACGACGCGGCGGCTGTAGCCCTACGGGGTCATAAGGCCAGAACTAACTTCCCCTCGTCGGCGTCCGCCTTTCCGATTCCCCTTCCTCGAGCCGTGACTGCGGCTGGCCTTTTCCCCTTTCATGGCCAACATCACCGTCCTCCGATGCCTGCTCAACGCCCAGCCTCCAGCAGTCACAGCAGCACCGTGGAGTCCTTCAGCGGCCCGAGGCCACTGTCTTCGTCGGTGCCGATGCGCTTGCGGCAGCATGCCAAACCACCTCCGGCTCCGCGTGTTCTGACCGGCGACGATGACTGTCATAGCGACTGCGGATCCTCCTCCTCGGTTGTTGATAACGACGACGACATCGTATCTTTTTGGCGGCATCCGCTGCCGTTTGACCTCAACCTCCCGCCGTATCCTGATGATGATTTCCGGGACACCATCCTCCGCCTCTGATCTTCGTTATCGGCCTAGAAGACAAAATAGTTCCAAGAAATGTTTTTTCTCTCCTCTTTATCGATTGCGTTTCTTCTCTCAAAATTGATCGATCTTTGTCACTGCATACTTAGATCTACATCTATGGGGTTGTATTTGCAGTTTAAAAGCTTGGTCTAGAATATATGAATGGGGTGATATGAAACCAAATCTGAGGTTTGTGTTTGGTCTGGTCTTATCTTCTGTAGAAAGAAATCCCTTTTATCTTTGAATAGAATGTAAAATTTCCCTTTATCTTCCAATAGACCAAGATTTTCCCTCCTGTTTATGATTTCATCAACAGCCTCTGGTGATCATGCCATGAGAAGCCCCAGAGAAATACTGTTCCCAACGTAAGATTGTAGAAGAACTCACAGTCCTTATCATTTATGATTGCCTTCTCAGATCTCTTAACTGATCCAGGTGAGTATTTGGATTCCGACTCCTTTTCTTCCTGTTCGTTCGCATTAGCACATTAAATGGTAAAAGAGTTCTCTCAACCTACTGTGGAATATTTCTTGCGGTTGTCATGCTCAAAATGTGTTCTACAGTTGTTCAATTTAATAGTTGAGTTTCACTTGCTATTCACTAATTGTGGTGCTTAGATCTTGATGCCTTGGATTATCTTAAACTAATGTTGGTGTTATTTGATCCTATATTTGTTGAAATACTTGGAAATTAATTATCTGCAGGCTTTTTCTTTTTCCTGCTCTTCTTCACCAAATTTATGCTCACTTGTTTGGTAGATTCTTTGTCAGTCGGGGGCTTTTAGATTAATAACATTCCGTTCTTAAACATGCTACTGGAGCAACAGGTATTTGAACTATTGCTTCTATGCTCTTATTACTTATTAGCTTCCAAATTCACTCATTGCAGAAGCTAATTAGTAGATGCTTGCAAATTATTGTTTTATTTATTACTTAACTTTTCCCTAAAATTGGTGGAGAAAATTTTAAGTTGATGATGTTCTCCAACAATTTCATTTCTTTTGAAATGTAAAAAATTTGCTTGTGCAACAAATGTTTGTGTAGCTCAACAAGGCTCTGGAAATATTGCATTTACTTGCTAAGCTGCAGCAAATTTGTGCTTGTAATTTTCCTTCCCTTTTTTGTTCTGATTTGCATTTTTCTCATCAGGTCTGTAATTCATTTAGTTTCTCTTTTTTGTGATTCAGTAATGCGGCTTCTCATTTACTCATTCAACTAATCATCCTTCTAATTTTTTTACTTTGATTCTCAAATGAAATTGCAGACTTTTCTTTTTGTAATATCTGCTTGGATAAAGTCGATCCAACCGCAAATTTTGGATACTTTGAATTCAAAATATGGTTGCTTTGAATTCGTTTAGATTTCTCAATCACTTTGCTCTTGGAAATATAAGTATTTTCGATTCTAAATCTAAGCTTGAACTTTTGTGTATTTACTTTTCTTTTTTAACTTCCTGTAAGAACCAGCAATCTCCAACCATTGTTGCATTCAGTTTGCTTTATGAGTCTCGATGGCTAAACTTTCCAACTTCTTCATTTCGTTTCTGTTTTATTATTACCAACACTTTCATCAAGTTTCGAGCAATCGATGACATGCTCAACTGGTGTAGTTTGGCATTCTTCGTACTTCAAAAGGTATACTAACTAGTAGCTATTGCTTATATGCAGACGATCGTGGCCAAGATTTTCATCTTATCATATCAGCTGAGATCAAAGATCATACCCATAACACGACTGATTTCCGAGATCAAAAAATGATCGAAAGAACAAGAAATGTTTGTAAAATGGAGGAGAAAACCCTCTATTTAATAGCAACATATCATATTTGATCGAGGAATCTGATCGAGATCTCTTGGTCACTTTTCTTGTTTAGGGTTCTTATATATTACAATTCAACCTTCTTCCAGACGATGAAGAACAGAACTCCGATTGATGACTTTCTTTATCCTCTTTATTAATTTTTTTTAACTATTATAAAGAAACAATAAAAGTTTGTTCTTTACGGTTTGTAGTTTGGAGTTTGAGGGAACAATTTTGGAAAACAATAAAAGGCAGGGCGAGAATGAAAAAGTTCCATTTCTTTTAATGTTAGTTGAGCGCTCAGTTATATTATTAGGCCGGCGCCGCCGCTCGTCGTCTAGATCACTCCCACGAGGCGTTGCTGTCGTCGTCCAATCGTCGAATGCCTTTCCCAATTCTTCGTCCCGCTTCGCCTCCTCGTCTTCCTCCGCAGCAGGGCTTCGATCGAGCATCGCCGATGGGCCCTCTGGATTCGCCCCGCCTCGCCGACGGATCCAGGTACGATCCGCACCCTCCGCCGCCTCACCACTTGGTGAATTCCGATTATTACTCCCGCCAATCCCATCGCCACCGCCATGCTTCGTTCCCTTCGCCCCCGCCGCCGTTTTCTGACCACCTAGCCCGATCCCTCCGCCGCCTTCCCGTCGACGACGGAGGCCGCCTTCGCGTCCCTTGCCCGCAAGATCCGTTCTCGCATCCACCACATAGAGTCCCCGACCGCTCGCCCCTTCTCGACGACCGCTACCCTTCGCCCCGGCCGCATCTCATTGGACCCGGCGAGCGTTTCGTCCATGATTCTCTGGGAAGTCGTTCTTTTGACGCCGATAGGTTTAGGGTTCTCGAGGAGAACCAAGAGTTGCTTCGATTGAGGTGGGAGGATGAGGAAAAGCGGCGCGTTCTGGCTTATTCCCGTGATAATGTTTATAGAGAGGATTTTGATGGAGATTTGACGAGAAGAAAGAGACTGCGATGGATGGAAGACACTGAGCTGGAGGAGCATGTGGGAGGCCCTAGCAAGAGCTATCTTAGGGTTTGGGACAAAGAGATCGACCATGCACACCATGTCTTGCTTCCTGGTCCTTCTGTAATTCCAGCTCATGCTTCGTCCCCTAGGGCTCCACGCCACTTTGTTGCCATGGATGTGAAGAGGGAAGCTGCTTCTGTTGCTGAATGGCAGCATTTGTTGCCACCGATGAAATCTTATTCTGATAAACATAGAGAAGATAGGAGAGGAGAAAGACCACCACAGTTGCCTTTTTTTTCAGATAGGAATAGGGAAATAGGTAGAGATAGAGAGGATGGGAGAGAACTTGGTCCTGTTCTGCAGCGGCATCTTAGAACACCATTTCCTGTAATGCGATCTCCAGGCGATCCTTATTCTGATATAAACAAGGATTTTGGAACCAGTTCAGATGTATATAATGAGCCCACCACAGGCACAGTTTATTCCTATAAGGAGAATTTCTTGGGTGATAATAGAGGTAAAAGAAAGCTCTCCAATAGGGAGAGTGATCAAATTATAATGCGATCATCAGGGAAACAATCTGCAAAGAGGCTCAGTGCTGAGCTCTTTAATAAGGGAAATGACCAAATTATGATATCTTCACCAGAGAAACAACCTGCAAAGAGGCCCAGTGCTCTTTCTAGGATACAATCTGGGGTATCTGTTTGGAGCAGGCTACAGGAGAAAACATTGGTGGGCACTCCACCTCCTGAATCAGTTTCTCAACCCACTACTTTTATTAAGCATCAATCAGAATCAAGCACACCTTATCTATCACTCAACTCAAGGAGTCTCGTTGGTGAAGTGTCTTCTCCAAGATCAGCCTTACCGAGTTCTGATGGAAAAGATCGTGAAAGGTCGACACCCAAAAAGGTTGTGAAGAAGAAGAAATTAGTGAGGAAGGGGGAGGAATTTGCTACTCCTGTTGTTTCTGTATCAGTGGTCCCTGAAGAGGACGATGGAATCTCTAAGATGCTCATGCTGAACAATCAGAAAAAGATAGATGATCAAGAAGTGTCAGATAAACAGGGAGTTTCCTCCATTAAAGATGTAAATAATGCTAGCCTTCAGGATTCATCAAGGAGGGCTACTAGCACCATGTCAATAGATGAGAACATAGGGGAAGAAAAAGAAATTTTCCATTCTGTTGATGGTGGAAAGGTCAAAGGAAGGAACTGTATTATAGAAAAACAGGAAGTCAAACTTGCTATTTCTGCTAATTTAGATCCTTGTTCTTCAGAATTCATAGACACAGAGACTGCAGAAAAGAAAAGTGTTTCAGCTGATCCTTCTAGGTATGCTGAGGAGGAAAAGGGTAAGCAATTTGTTGAACTTGGACAAAATGTCAACCAAAACTGCACCAATACAATAGTGGATATTGAAGTTGTAAACAATAGCAGTTCAGATCCCATTAATCATGTTAATGTTGAGGGTAAAGTAGATGAGGAAACTGGGCAGTTGCCATCAGTTCTCCAGGCTCAAAACACCATGGATGAGAATCACAATAACCAAAATTTTGATGGGTTAAATGATTGTCAGAAATCTGGAGATCTTGACAGAGGTTTTGCTGCATTTTCCGGCGAGTATTCTTTGTCACCACTGAGAAATAGTGAGCGATTAGTCATGTCAGTTGGTCATATTACCTCCTCTTTAACCAGTTATAGCATTATAGATGACAACTTAAAAATGAAACAACATACTGTTGGTAAGCAGCATGTAGAGATCAATGCTCATGCAAAAGAGCTAAAGGAAATTAATGGAGGTAACTGTATGACTGGTAAGGGTTATTTGTGCATGGAAACACAGAATCTTTCAGTCGACTTGGCTCCATAGTTAATGGATGCAGTTTCAGGTGGATACCTTCCAGATATTACCATAGATGAGAAAGGCAACAGCCTTGCCTCACATGCCAATGTTGAATCACGTCAATCTGATAGCTCAAAACCTAGGGAGGAAGATTTAGTAGCTTCATCCTTTTTCATGTCTGAAGTTCAAGATGTTTCATCTTGTATAGATTCTGAACAGCCTCATTCAGGATTGCCTGATAGATATGGTTGCAGTGAAGATGGTTTGATTAAAGATGATAATAACCAAGATCAGAAAGTAACCATAGAAGACAAGTATTCGTTGGCTTTCAGAGGATCCTTGGCAGCAAAAGTCGAAGGTGTTACATCAGCTCAGAACATTAGTTGTAAACCTATGTTTGATAAAGAAATTAGCTTCTTATCAGATGATACTGTGAAGCAAAAAACCCTGGAATCAAAAGATATGAATGAACAAAAACAATTGAGCAAGAAGACAATGGCAACTGTTGGACTTCCAAAAGATACTCCAATTCGAGCTAACTCGGTTAATTCATCCAAGGATACAGCTCGTTCACGCCAGAGTTTGAGACACAAGACTTGGCATCGAATGGATGCTCCCTCTTCAACTTTTCAAGGGATTTTGCAATCTCATAAAGGTGGTTCATTGTCAAAGCTATCCCCAAGGAAGCTTGGAAAGATTCAAAATTCTTATGTTCGTAAAGGTAACAGTCTTATTAGGAAACCATCTACTGGAACTCTTCAGCCATCACATTCTCT
Source organism: Kaempferia elegans (assembly GCA_037974815.1). Classification (NCBI taxonomy): domain Eukaryota; kingdom Viridiplantae; phylum Streptophyta; class Magnoliopsida; order Zingiberales; family Zingiberaceae; genus Kaempferia; species Kaempferia elegans. The sequence continues at coordinate 3,759 of JBBPFQ010179899.1, read as the reverse complement.
AGGAAGCTCAAGAAAATTGAGTAAAGATATCACAGAGAAAAGCATTGTTTTTGGAAGTAATGATAGTACAAACAATATTCGTACTTATCCTAGTCCTTCTTTTGAGAGTAAACTATCTACGGAGCCTACTCAGCCATCACAGTCACTGGGATACACAAGTAAATTCAACAAAGATATCATAGAGAAAAGCAGTTCTGGAAACAATATTCTCAACTGTTCTAATCCTTATTTTGAGAGACTGAAGACACCTCCTTTGCCTCTTGTTGCCAAGTTATCAAATTCCACCATAGATCTTTCATCTGAAGTTCCTCATGCCTTGTCAAAGAATTCTGTTCCTGAAGCTAGGCCTGATGTTCAGGATACACCACTTATTCTGCCTTCTGTTGATAATCAAAATGTCACAACGGATAAAATATGTGAACCTTTGGGTAAGAGAATGATATATGTGAAACACAGGTCCAATCAGTTGGTTGCTGCTTCACCCCAGAAAATCAAGGATTCAGTTAATCCTTATTTGGATAAGATTCCAGCATTAGCTTCCTTGGCTTTATCTGACTTTTACTACAAGAAAAATAAGAATCAACTTGTAAGGAATGTCTATTCTTCAGAAGGGCAAAGTAGTGACATGCTTCCTAGAAATGGAAGCATGGGTGAGCAAAAGGTTTCTATATCTACTGCTCATGGTGTTGCTTCTAGTATACTCAAGAAAAAATCAAACAAAGGTCTGTACAGCAAATTATTTCACTTACTCTCCTTATGTTGTTACCAATATAGATGTGTTATTGTGACTTATCAATTACTATCCTTGCTATTTCCATTCAATTAGTTTTTAGAATGTGGTTTTGAACAACTCTTAAATGTTAGATGAGTATCCTACAGATACATTCTCAGATGAGAGATAAAGATTATCCTTTTTACTGCTTGTTTGTGCAGCTCAACACAAACAACACAAGTACTCCAGCTTATTTTCTCATGTTTGGACATTGAGTGGAAAACAGCCATCTAAAAAAGGTGTCTCATCGTTATCTCATATGGAAGTTCTTCCTTACTTATTTCCATGGAAGAGAGCTACATTGCTACGAAGGTAATATATTACGTGAAGAATAAGATCCTTGATTCAACTATTTCATTTTCATGTACTTATAATCATTAGTTATTTTGCCCATTTGTTTCTTCACCATATTGTGTTGAAACCAACTGATGGAGAATTATTTTCCATGGTTCATACAGCCGCAAATTGCAACTTGCAAGGAAAAAAGATACACTCTACACATTATCGACTGATGGGTTTTCTTTGAAGAAGCGTGGGGTGTCACGGCTTGGTAAATCTAGTTTGCAATGGTCAAGATCCATGCAAAGACGTTCAAAAGTAGTTAATAAGGTGGGTGGAGAACAGAACCTCCTTGTAGATTTAACATTTAAGTTTTCTGAATGTATGGGGATTTATAATTTTTTGTGTGAATTTTCTAAAACTGATAGTGTAGATTCATGTGAATGTTAAACCCACACATATATTAAATAATAAACTAACTTTACTGTCCTTTAATCAAACCTTTCCATTAAAGAAGTGGTATATGCAAGCAGAAAATGACTGAGATGTACATGCAATTTTCATTCTCTGAATAGTAAGTTTTGAGTTGTTTTAGCACCTTACGGTGATTCTACAAGAATTTAGGATTATATATTCAATTTGAGACTTTGCATGGGTCATAATCTATTTCATTTTCTTTCATCACAGAAAATAATGTTTGCTTAGTTTTTTTTTTTTTTTAAATTCTCTTAGTTTCATTATATATTTGTCTGTATACGACATTTGCTGAACTACATAATCGAACTGTTGAATTATGGAGGAATGTTATGATGTTTGCAAATATGATGGCTTACAATAGATAAGCTGCTAGAGCTTGTAGATTTTAATGGATGGTTACGGGAGGTAGATACTTTTGACTGCTGCTGATCGCAACCTTAGTTTTCAATTGATCCATCTTTATTACAGGAGGCTGAATTGACAATTGCTGAAGTTGAGAGGAAGAATAGAGGACAAAACAGTCTTCCCTCTGTTTCTGGCCTTAAACATAATATAAATTCTGTGCTCAGTAAGTTAATTTTTTTTATATCATTCAAAATGATTAGATTTGATAGATTTTGATATTTTTCTTGCATATAATTTACAAAAAATTAGCAATTTCCCATCATCATAAAATAGTGTTATGAACATTTTTATGATCTTAGCCAACGGCTTTTGTCTATCTTAGTAGTTAGATTCTTGGGGTGCAAGTTCCACATTTTTCTTAATCTACTATATCACTGATCAAAGATTATATGATGCATACTTTTTTTTAACAATCTACCTTGTTTGATAAACAAGCCTGAGGGATAAGCACCCCCCTGATCAAAGGACTATTGTTTAACTCCAATTGTAATTGGTCCATCTACAACCTTATTAGTCTATTTGGGCACTTTTTATGCTGATCGTTGGAATATTGAAAGGATTGAAGGGTTATTGATTGGTGGCACACTTTGTTCTGTTGATTGTTCTAGTGTTGGTCCTCAACATACCTTGATCCTCAACAGTAGGAACTTTTTTAGTGCTTCCTATTTAAGTATTGTGGTGGATTTTTTTTTTATGGAGAAAAACACAAGTTTCTTCTTTGCAGTTGTCTATCAAATTTACATGAATTTTTTATTATTTAAATCCAAGCATAGCTATCCTCTCAAGAAATAAATCACTCTTCGGCATGTTAACTATGACTTCTAGTTTTGATGTATGTTTACATAGACTTACACTGATTGTACTGGTGGAAATGAAAGAGACAATGAAACCAAGATATTTCCTTTGAGCATCCTCCAAAACTGAAAAGGTTTTGGGGATAGAAAGGAGGCTGACAAAGCTGATGGCAGTCTGCTTATGGAACTGAAAGGACAAAGTGGTGACTGTTAAATTGATCTCTGCAAAGAGAATTTCCTCAAAGTTCGCAAGAGAGTTCTAAATTGTCTTTATGGACCAAGGAAATGGTTGTTCATTGAGACAAGGGTTATACTATGAGACAAGCAAAAAAATCACTCTATTTGCTCTTCAGATACTCATTATGTTGGACCCCAGTACTCCTAGTTGCACACTTGTGCCAGCACATAGGTCCCCTTGATAGATACCCCTGCCGGAGTCCATGTAACATGCATAACGAATCTTAACATTCTGAATTGCTCTCCAGCGGGAGGAGGGAGTAGATCAGAAACCGAAGCTAGTCATCACATGGGAGGGTAATTCCTCGGTCTTTGCCGGGATTTCAATTCTGCAAACCTGTCATGTGATAACCAACTCCACTATGCCCTGGGCAAAAATCTAGGGGTATATAAGAACTTTAGGAAGGTAGTATAACCTTGTCCAATCTTAGTTTATTGACAGGCCAGATTGAGGAGCTAACCTTTTATCTTGAAGTGGCTCAAATTACTGCCAAACTCGCTTATCTGCTCCATATCATTGCAGTCTATCCTATTAATTTACAGCACAGAAATAGCTCCTGTAATATTCTTGTTGGTGGGTGTTAGATAAACAATAAGATGACATAGCAAAGTTTTACGGTTCAATCTTGCTTAACTTACTTCCTTTGCCTGTCCTGGTTGAGGTTATGAATTCATTTATTTGCTCTAGTATTTAATTGAAAACAATCTTGTGGATCACCTTTCTTACTGTGCTATGGATACAAGCATGATTCCATATGGAACAAAAGCCGAAGGGAATATTACCATCATTTTGTG
>JBBPFQ010176623.1:0-17096 GCA_037974815.1 Kaempferia elegans | reverse complement strand
ATAAATTTAATATTATAATATATTATAAAAATAAAAAATATATTAAAAGGGGAAAAGACACTTGTACCATTTTGGTGTAAAAAAAATAAAGTTAGAGTAAATTTGGTACCTCATTTACACTAAAATGGTGTAAATGTGGCGAGTTCAGATTCTTTGTCTCAACATCATCGTGTCTCTATGTCCCAACGCCGATCGGACAGTCTAGATTGCATCTCAAGGATGTTGTGCCACATCACAAAGATATTGTACACATATTGAAGATGTCTGGACCGTCCGATCAATACTGAGACACGGGGACACAGTGATATTGGAACAGAGGATCTGAATTAAAATGTGGCACGATTGGAGTTGCTATGAAATCCCTAATAAATTCATTCTAAATTGGACGCAACTTTACTTAACTAATAAATCATTATAATTCCACTGCTAAATATGAATGATTTAGAAAAAAAATTAATTAATTCGATTGATCTGTCTCAAAATAATGGGTCGTTGGAGAGCCTCTACTTCGATGATTAAGATGGATAAGATTATAGCATATCATCGATAATATATCAAATTAGATTTTATATGGATTTAATTTGTTCAAATTTTGATGATAAAATTTTTCATTTATTTAAAAAGATTTTATTTAATCTATTTTGATTTATTTGATTTGGCTCCTGTTGCCTACCCATTAAAATTTCATCATCTTAAAACACTTTTGAATAATTTCGACCAGTCAAAATAGCTATATAATTATCATTAAAATGAGTTTAAGATCGAATATTGAGGAGTATTATAAGTGAGATATTATTTCAATAATTTTGAAAGAAGAGTGTTTTTTTAATTATATTAATAATTAGGATTTTTTTATTTTATTTTGTGAAATTAAAATAAAGTTATTTTTCTCAGTATTTCAATAATGATAAATAAGATTTTGAAAGATATTTAAAAAAAAAAAAAAAAGTGAAGGTAACTGAACACTGATTCACCGCGTCAATCCTTCCCACGTGACATCCATTAGATTCACGACGATCTCAGCCGTTACTAACTCATCCATGCGCACCCGTTTATTCCTCCAGTGGCCGGCCGCTGCCATTCGATTTGCTTAGGGTTTCCTTTCTCCGTCATCGTCTCTTCGATTCCCTCTCGATCTTCGCCGGATCTTCGCTGGTTGCTTCTCTACACCATTCCCTCTCCTCGTTTTCGATCGGATCTTACTGATTTGGCTTTTTTTGGCAGATGGTGAAGCTCCAAAAACTGAAGAAGAAGAAGCAGGGAGCCGCATCCCTGACCCCGTCAAGGAAGATCAAGAAGAAGGAGAAGAAGAACGAGGATCAGAAGCCGAAGCCGAAGGAGAATAATCGCCCAGCATCCTCGCCGGCGGACGCGGCGGGGACTTCCGTTGCCAACAGCAGCAGGGCGGCAGGCAATGGGAAGAACAAAGAACCCTCTGCAGTGACGCCGGCTGAGAAGAGCTCAGGATTTATCTTTATGTGCAGCGGGAAGACGAAACCCGAGTGCTTCAAATTCCAGGTGTTTGGACTTCCAGCTGGAAAGAAGGAGGCTGTCGAGAAGATCAAGCCAGGCACCAAACTGTTCCTCTATGATTTCCAACTGAAGCTTCTGTATGGGGTTTATAAAGCTTCCTGCCAGGGTGGAATGAACCTCTCTCCCGAAGCTTTCAAAGGAGCCTTCCCAGCACAGGTAACTAAAGTCGTAGAATTCTTAGCTGCATTTCTTCTTGATTATTATTATTTTTTGCTGCACTGATTATTTGCTAAATGCATGCTTATTGGTATACAACACTGATTAGCAGAATATTGATGACAGTGAACTTGCTTATCAGATAATGAATATGATATCATTTGTGCTGCACTTTTTTGTCCATTAAAATTTTATGGTTAGTATGAGATGAGACTTGTAAGTATGATAGAATCCATGGAAACCATAGATGCGTCCATTAAAATAAGTAGATAGCAACGTTATGATATAGAAATGACACAATGGCATGTCCTTGTTGCTCAAATTCCTTTTATAAATGTTTATTTTTTGCTAGAGGTCGGAAGGATATCAGGGTTTTTTTTCCCCCTCAGCATGTTGGTGATTAAAATAAGAAACAACAATACCTTTGGTTTGCATAATTTTTAGCAGTAGAGTTTATTTAAGATTAATAATACATTTGATTTTTGGTCTGCATTGTCTATTGGAGTTGGAAGCTACAGGCCTACAGTTATTAGCAATTAACAAACTCTTAAACATATGCATGCCTTATAACGTAGAACCATTGCATAATTCATATGCAGTCTGCAAACATATGTTGATTTACTTAGAAAGATAGTATTAGTTATGTCGACAGTAATGCAAATGTGTCAAACAGAAAACGTGAGTTTGCCTCTACTATATAGTCATCCACTTATTTAATCTAAGCAACAATTTAACGAGAACTTACTTATCTCACTTAGAATTATTGTCATTTAATTGTTCTAACCAATTCATAAAAATATATTATATATGAATCCAAGCAAAGCAATTGTTACAATCATAATATAAAAACCACATGTTGACCTCAGCAGGATTAATATAATGATTGGGATTATAATAAGTTTAAGGTGGCTTTAGTTTAGGGTTTAGGGTCCTTTTTTAGTCATAAGCAAATCTCATGCATCATCATTGCAGAAGGTTATGCGGGCAGATAAAAAGGCTTAAGTTAATGCTTTATAAAACTATTCTAGTTAATCTACTATTTCAGGAGTGTCTTGGTTTATAGTTTTTGTAGGTTTAGCTAACAACATAACTACGGACTGAAGAGGTCTTTATGTGAAGGACTCTAGAGTTTATCGGTTTAGTGGAAGAGTTTGGCCATGCCTATTTACAGAATCTTAACTAATATAGCAATTTGTATGCTAACATGGATTGTATTTGTTATTCCTTTCGCACCTCTTCCATTTATTTGTTAGTTTTTATCAGGTAATATAAGTGCCTTGATTTTACCCCATCTCTTATTACCTCTTTCTCTTCTCTCTTGAGCTGTTGATTTGTACTCAATTCCTCTGCAAGTGGCCACACCAGTTTCATTCATGGAGCATCATGTTCACGAATACCAAACATCACAACCTCTTCAAAAAGTCTTGACCTAGCTATCTTGTTTATCACTAGGTTGATTTCAATTTCAAAAGATAAGTTTGTCGTTGTCTATCTTGAGCTATCTCCTTTAGTCCTTTTATTGCTTCAGACAGTTGACAGAAGCTGCAAAAATTTAATAAATTTCTTCTCTTTCATCTTCTCTTATACTTTTCGAGTAATATCAAATTTTACTATTCTCTTCCCATTCTTAACTCACTGTCAGAGTAGGCTCTCAAAAAATCTTATTCTCTCTCTTTTTTCTATGTAGCCCTTCTTAACTTGTCACTTAATCTCTGCAAACTTCAGTATCATATATTCATATTGTATGTGGTTAAGGATGAAGATGATATCAACTATTTTGAAAATTGCAAGCTCTTGTTTAGATCATCAAGTTCAATCAAATATGTTGCAACATATAAGATTCTCAGTCATTGCATCAATTTTGTATCATTGCCATCCTCGTTGAGTTTTTTTGTATGACCTTATGATTTTGTTTTGTGGGAACTTGTTTTGCGTAAGTTGGACATCGGCTAATAGTTACACTCTATCTTATGGGGAGTGTTAGAGTTGATAACTTTATCAATGTAGGTTTAGTTAGTTCTCTATCAGTGTTCTACAAAAAAGTGGTCCAACTGGTTGCATTTACTGATATCATAATGATTGCTATAGACATGATTAAAATAATAGTACATGATTAAATGGAAATATTTTTTATATTTTTTTATACAAATAGTTTTGAAACTATTGCTTTTCTATGTTAAAAGAAAAATTAATTGTTCCAAAATGAGTTTTCAATTATGTATTTTCAAGACTTGGATGTAAAGTTACTTTCCTTGAAATTTGTTTCATGGGGAAATATTTTCCTATCAATGTATAAATACATGAATTGTACTAAGCCTTTTTTCCAATTTCAAACTCATGTAAGAATGAAGATTTAGGGAAAAGAAAGATAAATGGACTGAAATCTTATCGATTGCAGTTTTTATCTGGCAGTTGGGTAACTCTTCAGAGATTTTTTTCCTGGATGCACTACCCAATATTAAACATAACCAACAATACCCATTTGAAAATGAGTGATCCACGTATTGACCTATCATTCCTTATGTAACCCAATGGTCCTTCTAAGAGTTAGCAGCTATCTCTGGAACTTTTTGATATAACCACTCAATTTCAGTCTTGCTATGATTCCCTTTCTTGGCTCAATTTTATGAGGCATTCTAGTTCTTATTATGTTTGAAAGCTATCAATTAATATTATAGTTTGTTGCTACACGTCGTCTGTTTGCTTTGTTCGTGTTTCTTTGTTAAGGTAGTCTTTGAAGCTTTAGTTTTGATACTTGCAATTTCTAGCAGATGGTCATGGAAGATCTTGAAATCACTAACGTTAAGTTTTCTGTGAGCAATCAAATTTTATTGTTATATGCTCTTTTCTTTATCAAATTATTGCCAACTTAATGGCCTCTCGTGGAACTTTTAGTTGATGCATCATCATCCATCTACTGAGCACATATCTTGCGTCATAATTTCTATGACATAGGTGAAGTTCAAGGTTTATAGGGACTGCGTACCACTTCCTGAGGTTACATTTAAACCAGCTATTATAGAAAATTATGACAAGGGCAAATTTACTCCTGAGCTTAATTCAAAGCAGGTACGTTGAGTTCTTAGCTTTGTTTCAGTCATATTACCAAGATTGCCTTTTTATTTAAATTTATCATCTTCATATCATGCCAATCAAAATGTAGGTTCATAAATTGCTAGCATTGTTTAATCCTGCAAATGAGACATCGCAGCCAGTCCCTCCTCTCCAGAATGTGTCATCATCCACCAAACATGGGGGTGGGCATATCATGTCAACCAAATATAACAAAGATCGTCTGCATCAACCTCGTTTGCCCCTTGAGGACCAACATAGGTTGGGCCATGTACCGCAAATTGCACCTATCACACATTTGCCTCTTGAAAATACCCATAGGTTGGGTCAGCTACCGCTTGCTACACCTCATTTGTTGTATGAGGATTCACATAGGTCTGGTCATTTGACACATGGGCCACCTCATTTGCCCGTAGAGGATCCATTAAGGTTGGGTCATTTGACACATGGGCCACCTCATTTGCCCGCAGAGGATCCATTAAGGCTGGGTCATTTGACACATGGCTCACCTCATTTACCTGCGGAGGACCCATTAAGGTTGGGCCATCTTCCACATGTAACACCGGTGGAGTTGAGATATATTCGCCAAGCACGTGCAAGTGATTCCTATGCTTATTCTGTAGAAGCTCCCTCTCTATTACCTCCAGCCACTCAACATCCAGTTGAAGCTACACGAGCATACTATGTTGAAAATCCTAGTCGGGGTGAACGGTATGTAATTTCCATTATTTCTTTCTGCTTCTTTAGGTCCACTGCAATTCATAATGTCTATATCTGTGTTGTTGGTGTGTTTGATTTGCAGACTATCTATTTTGCTTATGAAATCTTATGGAGTGACTATTTTTATGATGGAGTACAAACTGAATATGGATTCTCTCTCTCTCTCTCTCTCTCTCTCTCTAGTTATCTTTGTTTTTTTCCCTTTTACCATTCCTAAGGATACATATTGATGGTATATTTTATTTTCCTATGAATGCATATTTCCAACTAACTGGAGCTAGGTGATTAAGTAGGTCTAATGAACCAAGTAGGACTAGATGGGTGTTTGAGTGAGTTGGATTGGTTGAAACGAGTAATGAGTTGGATGAGTCAAATGAGACTGAACATGCCAAGTGAGTTGGCAAACTAAGTGAATCGAGCAAACTAACTGGATTACATGGAATGGATGGATCAAGCAAGCTTGGCCAATTGAATTAGGCAAGACGACTGAGTCGTGTGGGCCATGCAAGTTAGGGGTGGGCAAAAATTTGACACTTAATTTGGGTTCTAGTTTTTTGAGTTTTGATATAAACCCAGAAAGATCAGCTTAATCTAGTTTTAATTATTAGTATTAGGTAGGATTGAAGGGGCCCTAGGTGGGTTTAACAGATTAGGCATTTAGATAGGCTGGACAAGTCAGGTAGAACGATAGATTGAATGGGACATGTGAATCAGCCCAACTGAGTAAGTTAGGTGGATTGAGCATGATGAGCATGTGTGGAGGATTGAGTGGGCATGTTTGGTGTTTGGCATGGTACAAACTTGTTTATGTTTGTTCAATACAAGATCAATTAAATAAACAAACTTGAATAACTCGTTAAACTAAACGAACAAGCTTGAACATGTATTCAACTCGTTAATGATAACAATATTCGTGAACAATATTCTTGAATCATGTTCATTAATAGAACTGTTATCAATATGAACAAGCTTGAATACATATTCAACTCGTTAATGATAACAATATTCCTCAACAATATTCTTGAATATGTTAAATAAACAAAGAAACTTTCAAAATGAACAAACAAGTTTGGATTATCAAACAATTTTAAAATGGAAAAGTTTTAAATAATCAAACAAACTTGAATTAAGAGCTCGATAACATTTAAACGAATAAGCTTAAGCCAAGCTTGAATCAAGCTCAAGCTAATAAAAAGAAGCCAAGTTTGAGCAATTATTTTAATAGCTTGGTTCATTTTATGCTCGGCGTCGGCTTAACTTTGTTACCTTATCAAATAAGTTTGAACACCTTAAAGTTTTTTGATAAGGGTAATTTAGTATTGTGGAAATTAGTGCTTATCTATTATTTGCAAAATTAACTAGACATGTGACTGGGAATAAACCATCTATGCTATTCTATTCTATTTTATGAACTAAATTAATAACTTGCATACTTGTTTTCCATTCTTGCTCTGTCATTACCTAGGAATAATTGTTTGATTCTTTGTCAATTATTCCATGAACCTTACTTGTTCTATGTGCTTTTGATGCAACACGAAAATATAACTTTCACATAGCATTGACATCGAAATTGGTACCCATGAGGATACTTTTTTATAAAACCGAAAGATCAAATTGTATGAAGGATCCCAACCTCTTTTGTTAGCAAAATAAAACCAATCCTCCTAAGACAGTGGTTAACTTATTGTAACAAATACGTTAAACTTTTAAAAACTTAAATAACCTTTTAACAGTTTAACAACCTTATGAAATTTTAAAACCAAAAAGTTTTAAAATAATCCTTAAGACTAAGCCCTAAATTTTAAACCACATCTTTTTCCCAAAAGGAGGATTCAATTTCATGTGAATTACTAGTCTTTCTTTGCTTATCATTTCCAAGTATAAAGAATACCATCACCAACTTTGTTACACCATTTATTTGTTATCTTTGCTTGGTCAACCCTTCTAATTGAGGAACTAGTGTATTTTCTTTTCATTTTGATCATTTGCCCTTTCTAATAAGGAAACAGTGCAATCGGTCATAAAAACTTTCTGTGATCCTTCTATAAAAAAATCAACAGTAGGATTGGAGACTTAATTATCTCTCTCTGAAAATTTGTGTATCTAATTCCAAAATTGAACTGTTTAAATAAGCGAACAAGTTAAAAAAAGAGAAAGATTTTGAATGTAATTTAAGGGTGTCTATTATTTGGTTTAATAAAAAAACAATTCGAACCATATTTTAAATTTTGATTTGGTTGACTTTTTTTTTATTATTAATTCGGTTTGGTTTCATTTGATTTGATGTATTGATTATATAATATGCTTAGGTTTCAATTTCATTTTTTTTTTTGAAAATCAGTTTGAACTCCAAAACTACAATATAATTTATAATCTTTTCTTATTTCTATTCATGAAAAATTAATATATAGCATTTTTAAAAATTCTAACTTGAAAGTAGATTATAAGTTTTATTCCTTTAATTTCTTCATTACCATATGTAATGAATTCAATTATATAACAATTATTCTTCATTACCAATATTGGATGTGTCTAATACTTATATGGATAAAGCTACATGAATTTTATAGCCTTAAGTTATATAATATTTTTCAAATAGTATACTGATTCAGTTTAAACTGAACAAAACCGAAGTGCTTGTAACCTTATTTAGTTTGAAAAAAATAGATTATCCTTATTCGATGCCATTTCAATTTGAACCCAATGGACACTAATAAATTTAAATATCCTCTAATTTAAAATTTGAAATGTGTAATAAGTGGACAGATTAGATAAACAGGATCAGAATCAATGTCTCTCAATATGACTAAAAAAGAAGGCTCATAATCATAAATTGTTTTTTATTTGCTGAATCACTTGATACAATTACTAAATGAATTCTCATGGAAACAAACATTTGGCCGTTGTTCTCTTTTAGGCCTACCTACATATTTGTTTAAACATCATCATCATCATCGAGCTTATCGACATGAAATCGCCTATTGCTAATTTGCTATCCTGTATTGGTAACCTTTAAAAATCGTTCTAGTAGAATTAAATGCTCTTGGATTTTAGGGTTTAGGGTTTAGTAAAATTAAATGCTCTTATCGTTCTCTATTAGGCCTACCTACATATTTGTTTAAACACCATCGTCGTGCTTATTGGCATGAAATCGCCTATTGCTGTCCTGTATTGGTAACCTTTAAAAATCTTTCTTGTAAAATTAAATGCTCTTGGATTTTAGGGTTCAGGTTTAGGGTTTAGTAAAATTAAATGCTCTTATTGTTTTCTAATAGACCTACCTACATATTTGGTTAAACACAATCGCCGTGCTTATCGACATGAAATCGCCTATTGCTATCCTGTATTGGTAACCTTTAAAAATCTTTCTAGTAAAATTAAATGCTCTTGGATTTTGTTGAACTAGATAATTAAAGTAGGAATTTACATGTGAAGGTCATATTTTGATATATTTGATTATAATGGACAATATTTTGGCCTTGGCAATAATATCAAATTAAAACCATCCCAGATACATCATTTTTTGTTTATTGTATTGAATGCTCATTAAATGCTCAACATCATCTATTTCGTACTACAAGCAGAATAATGCATGTCTATTTGTCTGACCCTGGAATTTCCTGGAATAAGATTGTGTATCTTGTTGTTTGGTACTTGGACGCAAGAATACACTATAGTTTCTTTTAGCCGTAGATTGCTTTGATGCTTAATGATTCTAGTAGTTGCCCCCTGGCTTGGCACAGATGCTAAGTTCATCTGTTCATGGTAGTTTGCCTATAGTAGGCAGGGTTCTCTAGCAGTTGCCCCCTGGCTTGGCACAGATGCTAAGTTCATCTACTCATGGTAGTTTGCCTATAGTAGGCAGGGTTCAAGTCCCAGGGAATGCATAACTTGTGTTCGTCCTGCCATGCACTTAATGATTCTAGTAGTTTTTCACATTACACAATTCACAATAGTGAAATACTCATTCTGCTGTCTGAGTTGTGTTATCTTCGAGTCCAATGACATTGTTCTAAGTATCTTTACTTGCCCACTCTGAGTTGCTATTTGTACTGAAACTTGGCTAACATTTTTCGAAGCCAGTCTTGCTTACAGGTTAGTTCCTGAGAGAATTCCGGCGGATCCACTCCTCCCAAGGGACTACCATGCTGCATCCACTAGAGATGGTGCAGCCATTTCTAGTTCTGATCTGAGGATCTATGAACGAGCTGTAAGCCACCGAGTGGCAGGATATGAAGATCCGAATGCACCAAGCAGGGCTCCTGCTGTGCCAACTGCACCTGTTTCTTCACGCTATTCATTTGCTGGGGCAACTAGTGTGCATCGCTCATAGTCGTCTCGCGGTGTACTTTTAATGTGCTTGTTGTAATAGCGATGGCGCAAAGAACGTCATTTTTAATTTCTGCAATGTAGAGACTATGGCGTTTTAAACACTCTGCATTTGGTTGGAAGTCGATTAGGTCTGATGCTTTAACAGTTATTATCTCGTTCCACCTCACTCTTGTTTGTTCTCAGTTTGCTATTGACACTTAATCTAATACCCTTTTCTGCTTGTTAATTTTACAAATAGAATTTGAATGAAATACAAATTTATGATAGCTCCAAATAGATTGAACTGTTGTGTAGTTCTAATTCTGGTATATATCGTAACATGATTATATCAGTGATGTGTTGATGAGCAGTTTAAATTGACACCATTTTGAAGAAATGATCAAGAAAAAAATGATGGGTATTAAAAGGGTATTCTATTTTGTCATTATATTTTATTTTTTTGAAACTGTCTTTATTTGTGATTATGGTGGAGTAGTTATGAGTTCATAATTATGTGATCAAATGGCGATTTGTTCACGCCAGTGTCTCCGTTAATTTATTTTCATGTCAATACAAAGGAGTTAAATCATATATGACTATTAGTTCATAACAGATTCTGATTAATATTAATAATATTCTATTTGGTGGTATAGTTGTAACAGACATTTTGTTTTGGACCATATTTTATTATTAAAGTAATATTTTAATTTTTATCGATACAAATAATATTGTAATATTGCAATTATATTACTATCATAATATCCACATTAACATAGATTAATATTATATTAGTATTATAGTAATTATAAATTCTAATTGCCACCTCCGGATTTCAAGATGGAGTTGATTAGGATAGAATTTCCAAATCAAACTAGAGTGAAACCGATAAAATCGATAGAAATTGGTGGTAAAAGATGATTCGCTCGCTTCAGCGTCTCTGTCAATTCGTCCGAGGGCTAACACGAAAGAGGTAAATCATGAGGAATACTAACCCGAACAATGAGATAAGATCGAGAGAAATGCACTTTAATATAATGGTCTGTTCAATTTGTTAATTTATCTTTTTGCAAATAAACGTCAAATTAACTGTGTGAGGACCTTTTGCTAAATATAAATAATAACCTCCTACAAATTATAGCTACTTATTTGATTAACATGGTTAATATTATATTATAAAAAATAATGATGTCGTAGCTATTATGTAATTATAATAATTAATTAATCACGTTTATTATAATTTACGATCTGAGATAAAAAAAAATGACACTTTAGGACAAAAAAAATATAGTGATAAGGTGGGACACTCCTTCGATAATAATGAAAGAGGGATGTTTCGACGATTTCACTAAAAAAAGCCCTTTCAAATTTTACCCTAAAACCAACCTGAGTCATTGTGAATCTTGTGCCAAAATTTTAATTGAATTATTAAATTATATTGTAATAAAATCTGAAATAGGGAAAATGGATATTTTCCTATTTATTTGGACGGGCCACACGTGGGCAACATTTATATGACTATTTTACCCAACGAAGAACGCGAGGGTATTAAAGTAATTGTGAGTCAATTCTCGCTTGCTGTGCTGATCCCCCTTCGGCCTTCGCCCTAGTTTTGTTTTCGGGTGCCGCCGTTTCTCTCTTTCACGTTCGCGCTTCAGCTGCATCATGGAGAATCCGGTGTCGAAGACCGTCAAGGACGTTTCTCCCCACGAGTTCGTAAAGGCCTATGCGGCGCACCTCAAGAGATCCGGCAAGGTCGGATACATTTTTGTTTCCTTGTCTTAATGTTGAGTTTTTTTTTTGTATAATATTTTGTTGTGGTGTGCTTTATACTTGATTGCTGCTTACTTAACTTGCATATAATTCATTTTTTCTTTTTCTTTTCCTTGTCAAAAGATCTGCTTTTTAGTTGATCTGTGTAGGAACTCGATTATTAGCATGTCGTTCCGGAAGTACCAACTGTTCGCAATGCCATTCCCTAGCTATTTATTGAATTGTTCCTTTTTGTTTTCTATTGAGTTTAATGGATTGTAGTGTTTCCTCGGTGGAGATGTCTGGAGATTTTTCTCTATGTTTTCTCATTATAAATAGCAGAAACATAGTTCTTAGGCAGGTTGCAGGATTGACAAACAAGAATCCATCATATATCTCTGGTCAGTTAATTGCTAAACAAAGAGTTATTTAGAATTACATATCTAACTAGTACAATCTGAAGGAAAATTGGTTGAAGTGAAATTACTAAATTTGACTAACCGCGAGCTAATGATGGTACAAGTGCAATCACTTTCACCACCGATTGACAAAATTGAATAACTGCAATACTATCTTGAAACGTAAGGACAATTTGTTCATTTTCTTTTAAGTCAATTGTTGCCATTAGATTTAGGCTATGTATGCTAATAGTTCTCTAATGTTGTGTTAACTTGGTGGAGTTGAACCGAAGTGAGGTGAAATGTGAGACATTCTTTCTACTTCAACACTTTGGCTTTATTTTTGGCTCAATAAGATGGAGAATTTGGAGCAAATTATGATCCTTGTCTTCTTCTGGAGTGAACTTTGTTTCATTTGTCTTCAGTCTTTTTTCTTTATTCTCTTCCTATCCAAATGAAAGATCAAGAAGATAACAAAATGTGTTTATTCTACTTCTTAGACTAATATGTTGTTTTTGATCTGAGTTTCTCACTTTTAATGACTTAAAAAATATTGTTATTTTGGTTCTTTCTCTTTCATAGACTTTCTTACTTTTCTACTGATTTTCCAATTTTTCTACTCTGTTTTTGATAGCTGGAACTTCCCGAATGGGCAGACATTGTGAAGACTGGAAGGTTCAAAGAACTCGCGCCGTACGATCCTGATTGGTTTTATATCAGATCTGGTAAGAAATACCATACCAGACAGAACTACTTCATGCATACTGTTTTCCATCTTTGGCTGAATTTATATTCTTATATATCTACTTATCCTTTGTTACAGCTTCAATGGTGAGGAAGATCTATTTGAGGCAGGGCATTGGAGTAGGTGGTTTTCAGAAAATTTATGGAGGCCGCAAGAGGAACGGAAGTCGCCCTCCTCATTTCTGCAAGAGTAGTGGGGCTATCGCCCGCAACATTTTGCAGCAGTTGCAAACAATGAACATCATCGAGATTGATCCCAAAGGGTAAGCATCTCTTGCCTTTCCATTTCTTTCAGTTTGTTTTGCATATCAAAAATACAATGCTTGATAACATCTGTGCTGTATCTTATGATATTGATATCTATTCTAAAACTTTTTTCTACACTGCAGTGGAAGAAAAATCACTTCCCAAGGGCTTCGAGATCTCGATCAGGTTGCTGGCCGTGTCTAGCTGCCAATTTTCAGTTCTAATTAAGAACACTAATTTGCTTCAGAATGATGCTCAAGGCCTGTACTCATCTATAGTCCAGATACTGTTTTTTTTTTGGCAGTTGATTTGATCTGTTTCTTTAGTCTGGCCGGTCTCTCTTCTTGTTATCAATGCATTACTTAAATTTCAGAGATTTTATTTCAGTCTACCTGAAACTTAAAGGTTAGTCCTTAAGTATAGATATTAATTCATTTAATTTTCAAGAGATATTTCAGTGTTGGAAAGTGATATTAAATAGAGTCCAAAATTCCAGTTCTTATTAGTTTCATTTTTATACCAAAAATTTTATTATTCAAATATTATTAAATTATATTAGATTTTCTCTATATTTTTTCATTTTATTTGAATTATATAATGGAGACGGAAAAAAAAATTTAATTAAAAAAAAAATGTAAAAAAATAATGATGTAAATGCGATAGTTTTATTATTTTATTTTATTTCTTTTTCTTGATAAATATTTAAGAAAGCTCAAAAGATATATTAGAAATTGATAACTGATTTTTAGAATAAATTATAATAATTTTGTACAAAATAAAAGTTTTAATTTAATTTTATGTTTTAAATTGAAAATAGATTTTTTAAAAACTTAAAAAATTCGGACTAAATCCAATAATCTCACTAATTACCGACAGAGAGACAAAGAGCATCCCTAATTCCCATCACGAAGATGGCCGATAAGGCCGCATCCGATGCCGCCGGCGACCGGACGGTGATTTGCATCGGGGACATCCACGGCTACATCTCCAAGCTGCGCGCTGTGTGGTCCAACCTCGAGGCCCTGGTCTCCCCGGACTCCTTCTCCACTTCCCTCGTCATCTTCCTCGGCGACTACTGCGACCGCGGCCCCCACACTCGCGAGGTCATCGATTTCCTCCTATCACTCCCCTCCCGCTATCCCCTTCAGCGCCACGTCTTCCTCTGCGGCAACCACGACTTCGCCTTCGCCGCCTTCGTCGGCGCCCTCCCGCCCACTCCCGACGGCTCCCCCTTTTCCGCCACTTGGGAGGAGTTCGCGCAGAGCGAGGAGCGGGAGCGTTGGTTCAAGGGGGAGGGATACGAGGCGATGCACGTGCAAGGCAGGCGGTGGGGCGGTGACATGGGTGGCCGGTTTAACCCTAACAAAGGCTTGGCGTTCAAGGGCTCCATCTACGACGCTGGGCCGACCTTTGAATCCTATGGAGTAGCTCACGGATCGGCAGGTCAGTTGCTCAACTTTGGGTTCTGAATTCAATACTGCAAACTGACATAACAAAATCTGCTCTTTGAATCTACTTTTTTCTGCATCGTTACATATGATTCTTCCAGACTCATTTGAACTTGTTTCACAGACTTGATCAAGGCAGTCCCTTATGCTCACAAAAAGTTCCTTTCAGAATTGGTTTGGGTTCACGAGGAGGTATTATAACTGTGATTCAAGTGAATAATTGTCCCTAGATTTAACTTGTTCTTGTTGGGAATAACCTTATTAGTTCTGGTCTTCTTCATTGTTGCTTAGGATGATGTTCCAATTGGCAATCCCGAAGGGAGGATTTCCTGCAAATTGATAGCAGTTCATGCTGGATTACAGAAAACAAAACCTGTGGATGAACAGCTAAAACTTTTGAGAGCAAGGGACACAAGGATACCGAAGGTGGTACAACTTAGTGGGAGGCGTGATGTGTGGGAAATACCAGAGGTTTGCTAGCTTAGGCTGTTTTATTATTTACTTCCATTCTTGCTTGGTTTGGTGAACTAATTTGTCTACATGAAAGAATCCCTTTGATCTCTCAATTTGATATTTCATCTACCAAAATAATTGCAAACATGCTTACAATAGCAAATTTAGACAGTTCATTCTTCACATTTCAATCAAGTAATTCGTTGTGAGCATAAGAACTAAATAACGATTAATCTCTATTTGTTTCATGTAGAAGGAATTTTAACTCCAGAGGGAAAAGGTAGAAAAAACTTGAAACTAGGAACCTTGCCGATGTGCCTAATACAAGTTCCATTCCCCAGTCAAGTTGAATAACTAATTGGAAGATCTAAGTATCCTTATGGTAAAGAGTTGATGTCATGAGAGGCAACAGTTGAAAAGTCTTTCTTGTATTTGATTTTTGTTGGGATTATTAGGATTGTAATACCACTGAGATATTGGTTGCTAAGGATGTGATATTTTTTTTCTGCAACACCACCACCTAAATTACATGATAGCAAGCAATTCATAGAACAAGAAAAAGAGAAGAACACAAAAATAAGAAGAAACTAGATTGAACAAGTCACAGGTTTAACATGTTCAAAAGCTTGTTTACATCCATGGTTGTAGGAAGAGGATTCTATTATGTCATCATCATTATCTCACATCAACTGTGTTCAAATGCTACACAACACCTTTTGAGAGATGGTTTATCACTTCTTTTATGAATCATGAAATTCGGAGCATTGTTACGGAATATATGTTCCATCAACCAGTTTGCTCTAAGATAAAGATCCAGCTTGTGAAGTACAGGATTGATGCCAAAACACCTACTTGTGTCAACATGAATTCTCCTAGGGTTGGTGGTATTGCCTTTGTGCCTCCCAACAGTGCACGCCACTCCCCTAAACACACATAATTACAAGTGAAATCTAAGTCTATTTTCCATAGTTCTTATGAAACAAGCTTAAGAATTTGATATGCGAAGTTTGCAATATTTATGGAGCATTAGATACCACAACAAATAGTTAGGTCAAACACAACTTCAAGATGGTACTCACGGTGTAATTCTTGATAATCATCAAATTGCTCCTCAACTTAGTAGCGGTTTCATTAACTTTTACTATGAGATGCATGTGAATTTAGAATTCCTTGGTTGAGAATCTTCATATAATTCATTAGCTTTAGAAGCCTTTGCATCTAAATCTTGCATCAAGCTCTATCCAGATTGATATCTTTATTCTAGACCATCAAATAAGCAGCACTCTTTGGCACTTACTACAACGTTTTTAGCCATGGAAAATATCTGTCCTTCGCACCTCGTGTACTTATGTGGAAAATAAACAAAGATTACATTTATATTTTAATGTATGATTCTATGGGTTGAACTGGCAAACCAAATACTAATTAACTAGAATGTATCTTTTCTGGTTTGGGCTGAGCAATGTGTTTTTCATCAAATTTTGGCGACAGAGTAAGTCACTCAATAAACAAAATAGAGATGCATTTTATTTCTTGTATGAGTTGTATCATAATTTCACATATCTACCTTGATGATTCAGTCTGTAGCTAATACATGCAATATTGGCTTACTTCCTTCTTAGCTGTTGATTTACTAACTAGTCTACAATTTCAGGAGATATCTGAGAAGCCAATTCTAGTGGTGAGTGGCCATCACGCAAAAATCCATATTGAAGGCACTCGATTCATCGTCGACGAATGCGGAGGGCTGGAGCAGTTTCCCGTGGCTGCTATAATATTTCCTTCGAAGATGATCGTCCGCGATACCGATAACCTCGTCTCCGAAATGAAGCCTACCTATGCCCCTTAGGAAATATCACAAGTTTGATAAGTAGAAGTGTAGAACTGTCAATTCTATTGAACAACTACAATTTTGATAAGAAAAACTCAAATATATGGTTTTGTAATCTCCCTCTTTCTCTCTATATATTTTCAAATTCTAAACCTTTTAGAATTAGTTGTTCAAGGAGCGTGCAGCTCGAGTTCCTGCTATTTGTTAATTAATGGAATAAAATATTGACAGATTCGGTGGAAATCAGCGCCCATGATCCATCCACCACATGCATGCGACAATTTAAAGCCCGTTTGCTTCGTCGCCGGAGCAGACGATCGATGCCCATGGCTTTTGACACAATGCAGTCTTCCAAGCACGTCTGCGTCGTCGGCGCTGGGGCCTCCGGCCTCGTCTCCGCCCGTGAGCTCCTCAAGGAAGGCCACTCCGTCGTCG
>JBBPFQ010174442.1:0-17103 GCA_037974815.1 Kaempferia elegans | reverse complement strand
TAAACATAGAATGCATGTAATGATCATGTGATTCTTATTTCAAAATAAAGATGTATATTCAAAAGGCTAGGCTTTCAATATACATCCCAACAAGAACCCCTCAGGCGATATAAGTCCCGAGGTAACCTCGAGCAAATATTATTAGGAAACCTCTCGAGTATGAATGTGGGCCCTCTTACAAAACGCTCGCATGATTCTCCCCCGGGAATTCCGGTAACAATTAATGTTAAAAAGGGGGAGAAATCATATTATTAGGGAAAATATTTATTAACCGATTATTTGGTTAATTAAAAAGGCAATGTATAAAATATCTGTCGATTATTTTCTTTTATTGACAGGGTCTTAAATAACAGAATGATTGTCAAGTCAGCCCTAATTATGGAAAAATGACACCCGCCGCTTCTATAAAAATGGAGAGAACCCCAGGTAAAGGGATCCAAGTTCTTTCCTAGCAACCTTTCTCTTGTTCTCTTTCTAACTTGAGCGTCAGAGGGGTTTCTGCCGGAATTCTTCCTGTGGATTCCTTCTAACATTCGTGTTAACCTCGTAGGTCTTCTTGTTCTCCTTTGTCGTCGACGCCCACTTCATCACCTTTGATTGTTTCCTTGGCTCCGGCCCTCCACGTCACTCGTTGCTAGAACATATAGAATATATATTTTTTTATGATACTTAAAAATAAAGAATATCTTTTCTTGTTTTATATTACCTTCAAAAGTATTTATGCTAATTAATCTAATAAAAGTAATTCTATCAGCCGTAAAAATATCAAATTAGTAAAAAATCTGAGTAGAATAAAAATAATAAAAAAAAACTGAACTTTCGCAACGCATACAGGTAATTGGATATCGGATCCCAAAACTTGTCTAAAATTAACAATAAATTATATTTATATAAAGAATTGGATTCGTGCCGTGTAAACGGGCCAAATCCCCAGTTTCACTTTCCTTTCTCGTTTTCTCGCCCTCGGCGAAGATTACCGAGGGGAGAGATTTCAACTCTAATAATTTTGCGGGGTTTGTCCGATTCCATCCCACACAGCTGATGCTTTCTTAGCTCGTCTTCTGGTAATTTTCAGAAAAGGAATTTTTTATAAGTTCGTTTCTCTCGATCTACGATCTCGATGATTATAGATATAGCTACTGGATTTGTATTTTAAACTTGTTGTTTGCTATTGTAATAAGATATGTTTTGGATCTCGTTTCTGAACGCATCACTGACTCCTAAAATGGGGGGAAAAATGAGTGCTAAGAAGGGGGATTCGATCAACCAAGCATTTTAATCTCGTCTAAATGCGTTTTTACACCAAAGATCAGCTCTTTTAGGTGGATCGGGGTTCTTTTAATCTGGGCCCTCCGGTATTTGACTACAAGGCGGTATTTTCTTTAGTGTATTTGATAGACACGATCTTTTATTCGCGATGATTTTATTGCTCATTTCCCTATATTTTATTTCTAAATCCAATTATTGCTGAAATTTTATTATCCTGCAGGCTTCCATCCAATTTCCTTTTCCTTTATTCTCTTCGATTGGACGAGGAGCAACGAATTTATTTCCCGGAATGCTTGATGTAATCAGATTTCTGAGTTGGGAAACTGGAAGTGTCCCATTGGAACGAGATTTTTGGACAGGGTAAATTGTGGATATGGGATCTGTTTGTTCTTGCTTTCTTCACGAGGATATGGAGCAACATCCACATTCTAATGCTTTGGCTTTCAGAAATTGCATCTGCCTTAGATATTTGGGTCAACAATTCATTAATGCGGTACACCTTTTCTCAGTGTTGCAAAATTCTTGGGTATCTGCATCTAACATGTTGTTTTTGAGTGTTTGACATAACAATCTAGCTGAAGGGTAGTCTAGTCGAACATCTTCTTTATTCTCTAGTATTGAACCTTTAAAACACATTAACACTATATTCCTATATGCTATTGGTAAGAAACAGATGGTCAGATACCTAATATAATAATGTCTATGACATTATTCTTACTTGTTTGCAAAATACATAAGATGTAACTAGAATCACGAGATCTAATAGCAGCAATACATTATTTCATCTTGAGAGGTTAATGCTGTGGAAATCAAATTTGTGTTGGAAACACTCTTTTGAAGGGCTACATGTCAAATTAGGTAAAGCATTGTTGGCTATAAAATAATAAGAAAATTTATAATATCTGAAAGCAATTAATTTAAGAGCTATTAGATATAGCTCCAATAGATGAAAACGTGGGAAATATGTTGAAATTACATAACACTGTCACATTCAATAAAAAAGTTGATATTAGTATGAGGAGAAAAATTAAATCTATTAAAGTGGAAGGTGTAACAAATAGAGAGAGATAGGAAAACCATCAGTCAATATAATAAAAGATATTTCATTAATATGAATATTATTAGTGGTATTGCCTTTCATAAAGCTTATTGGCGATTAATGAGATTCATATAGCCAATTCCAAATAGTTGGCACAAACACAATGCACCTATAGTTGATGAAATGAGGAAAATTAAGTGAGATGGTATGAACATGTTCACAAGCGCCCAATATATTCTATTGTTAGAAGACAAATCTATTAGAGAAGAAGCCATACAAGGTATTGGAATGTCTAAGAAAAAATTAGTGAATATAATAAAAATGATTTCATTTATTTGAATATTACTAATGATATATATAACTTTGCATGAGCTCAATGGATGGAGGGATAAGAATCCTAAATAATTGGGACAAATGCACTTTGATGACGATAATGATCATTGTTGGCTATAGGATTAGTGGGGTCCTTTGGCTCAAGTGCCTTGGTGAGCTTTGGAGTTCTAAGTTGAGCTTTTATTGATTACATGTGTTGCTTCTCCCTTTCTATAATCAATCTCTCTCATTGAATCATTATTCAGTTCATAATGGCAGGTGATTTGAAATTGTGTAATGAATGATCCACTTCTGTATTTCTTCTAGTATTGCCACCCTATATGACTGTTGATGAGAAGTGGAGAACATAGTTGGATTGTAGCTGACAATCACGCTTCACGCATATCCATTCTATTAACTGCCACAGTCAATTTGTGATGCATCATTCATCCATGAGCCCTCATTCTTTATAAAGCAATCAGACTTAATTATAGATCTTTGATGACCAAAACTAAGCAAGTCCAATGAAAAGGTGAACACGCTGCATGAAACTTTTGACATAATTTTATAGTCTTTTTGACTTATTGCAATTGATATCTAATTTCCTTAAACTAAATCAAAGATAGAGATCCTTGCCCAATCAGATTAAGAGGTTTTTGCTCTTTTATTCTGTTATGCACAGCACGCTTCAATAATTGTAGGATTTTTTTTCATTGTTAGTTAGTGGTCCTTAATAGCATAATGGAATTATACTAGAATCTTGCTGATTGAGGTTTCATCAACATATACTTGTAAAGAAAAATAATGATGCAAAGAAAATATTGCAGTCATTCTTTTAGAAAGATTCAGATAACCTTTTGGTATAAAATATATAGATAACTATGTATTTATTCCTTAAAATGAGGTTAGTTAGCAAGGAGAATATTCTAATTAGGAGTGTCTTCTACTTTACCTTCTTTGTTGGAAATATTGGTCATATTCTAGATCCTATTAGTATGATGGGCAGTGATGTAACACTAAAATTGAATCATCGAACCACGAAGAACTTGAAATGAAATTGAAGAAGGGAATCAGATAACTTAAAATTAAAAATTGTACATAACTCAACACAAATTCTTTTATTGACTTACTCAAAGCAAATGTAAAAATAAATATTCTAAATAAAGAAAATAGGCTAGATTCAATTGAGACTATAATTATTCTCTATTTATTACAAAATAGAAAATGCCATTTGACTTCAAA
Organism: Kaempferia elegans; assembly: GCA_037974815.1. Lineage (NCBI taxonomy): Eukaryota > Viridiplantae > Streptophyta > Magnoliopsida > Zingiberales > Zingiberaceae > Kaempferia > Kaempferia elegans. The sequence continues at coordinate 13,241 of JBBPFQ010174442.1, read as the reverse complement.
TTATCAAACGGAATCAAATTTAAAATTCATTGTAAATAGGTTAGTCAACTCCGCCCATGACGACCCAGTTATGACTGGTCCCATGCCTCGATTAAGGAGGGTTACATTAGGTTGCCAAACAATGTTAAACTATGATAAATGCTCAATGAATGTATCCATTAAATTATTATGCTAATGCTAGGTTGTTTCCCGGTAAGGACTGCTACATCTCCAATGTAGTACTAAATATGCAAGAGTTTGTGTTAAAGGGTCCGATGTAATGTATCGACAAAGACCGCTACATCACTATGAGAACTTGAGTGTAGTATTAAATAGGCAAAAGTTCTCACATAAGAAGACTAATAGTCTAAGATTTAGAATATGCAATATAGAAACCCTTAGTGGATATGATAATTACGAGAAGAATTAGTATTTTGTGTGTACAAGAGATAAAATTGGTAGGTGAGAAGGAAAAATTGATAGAGAACTTAGGTTTTAAGTTATGGTATACACTAAATAGTAAAATAAGAATGGAGTGGGTATTTTTATAAATCATTTGTTAAAAGATAAAGTTGTTGGAGTAGTTAGAAAGGGGATAGAATTATAGCTCTCAAGATAGCAGTGGTAAAAGAAGTTGCGAATGTAATTAGCATATAATCACCTCAAGTAGGATTAGATGAAGAAATCAAATCAAGATTTTGGGACTACTTAGATGAGTTATTACAAAATATTTTGCCAAATGAAATAATTTTAATAGAAGACAATTTAAATGGAAATGTTGAAGTGAAAAATGAGAAATATGAGAGAATGTATGGAGGTTATGAGTTTGGAATAAAAAAATGAAGAAGGGAAAATTATATTGGATTTTGTGATAGCATATGACCTTATACTAGCTAATACATTTTTTTAAGAAAAAATGGGAATAATAAATTGCAAATTGACTTTTTTTATGGTTAGGAAGAGGGATAGAAAGATTTATAAAGATTGTAAGATCATTCTTATAGAAAGCTTAACTATTCGACATAGGTTAGTATTATTGAATATAAGCCTTATTCATAGTATCAATAGAAGGAAATTATACACGACTCCGAATTAAGTGGTGGAAATTACAGAATGGGAAACAAAATATATTTAAAGAGAAGGTAGTACAAGCATTTGGTGAAATATATGGTGACTCTAATACGACATGAGATAAGATTGTATCAACGTTGAAAATAGTAGCCAAGAGTGTGTTCAGTGAGTCAAACGGGTATGCATCGCTAAGTAAGAAATCTTGGTGGTGGAATGAGAATGTGAAAGAAAAATGAATAGCTTATAAAAAATTATATATTTGTAAGAACGAGAAAAACTTAAAAAAATATACAATAACCAAGAAAGAGACTAAGAAAGCCTTGAATGAAGCAAAAAATAAAATTGTTGAATGATTATATCAAAACATGGGTACAAAGGAAAGGGAAAAAAATATTTATAGAATAACTAAAATGAGAGAGGAAAATTAGAGATCTTAGCCAAATAAGATATATTAAAGATGGATGCAAAAGACTACTAGTAAATGATGGATAAATAAAAGAGCAGTAGAAGATATATTTTCATCAACTTTTTCTTCAACTTGCAACACTAAAATTAAATTGTCAAATCACCGAAGAACTTAAAACAAAGCTGATGAAGCAAAGAAGATAATTATCTGACAAAGGAAAAAGTACAAATCAATTGTATTACTTTTAAAATGAAAATTAAAGGATTTATAAGAACTTTTGTTATAGAATTTGTTAGTGCAATCATGCTTTGAGTGGTTGTTTTCGATCAACATGTTTTAATATATTTGACATAGTTTTAATTTAGGTTTCTACCTTGTCGCTGATGTGGGCATGGAGTTTGCAAGGTGTCTGGGTAAGCATTCACTTGAAGCTCATGGAGCCTATGACTCGACGAGGTCGAGTTATGATGTTAATTTAGTGCAACTAAGTTGATTCAATTCAAGGCTCAAAAGGTCTATTGGAGTTTATAGAAGGGTGATATAGGACATCCTAGGGGTAGCTGGGTGTGGAGACCAAAGGTTCAACAACTTTGACAGGAATAGCAAGAGTTGGAGGACTTCATAGGTGAAAGTAAGGATGACATGTGTAGCAGGACCTCAATTTGGTGTATTTGAGGGACTTAAGGACTTAATGTAAGGTGGACTTTTAGACAATGTAAAATTGTGACAACTAAAAAGATAGCAAACTGTCAGATATTGTGTGCCTTGTAATCTCCAGGTTCACAATTTCGGGTTAGATAGGTTTTTTTGGGAGCCTTCAATTGGGAAACTTGAGTTATTGGTTGTAGCTTAATTATGCATTTGATCTCAAAGTTTTGTGTGGGCTTACGAGGTGCAAGTCAAGCAAAATAAAAGATTTTTGTCAACATTGTTGTTTGTTTGTTTTAGTTGATTGGGTTGCTTAGTCAACTGTTTGAGTTGACTCATGTAACTGTTGGACAAGATAAGTTTGTTGCACTGGTTAATTGAGTTGATTGCACGTGTCTTGCCCTATACGAGCTAAGTTTTTCGTGAAACTAGCTTCGCTTATGAACTACATCAACGTTAAAACAAACATTTAGATTAAAGCTAACTAAACTAATTAAATGCATACTTTTTAAGAGACTAGAATTTTCGCTAACCCCTCGAGGTCAGCTAGCAACTGGATATGCAAGATGTGAATCAAACTACTATTGGTTACTCAACACTACACTATGAATATATGTTTTCAAATTGAGGTTGTTTACCTACCTCCCAATCAATCATCAAGACGGAGGATAGACCCTAGCTATTGGCGGTCGACTATAAAATGACTTTGTGATTTACCTCCTTCAACTTGAGAACGAGTTGTGAGGGATGAGCGTAATTAGCTTTTGCTACAAAAGAAGAAGGATAGACACTCAATCACAATTCATCCAATGCTAATCATGACTCAGATGGTGAATAGTCAGATCTGATTCTGATGTGAATATCTATACTCCTAAAAATTCTCAGTGAGGGTCAAAATGCAGAACTGCAAGGAAGGGAAAGAACCAATCTGAAACTGACAACTCCGCAGTGGCAAGGAATTTAATCAAGAGCAGCATAAGAAATATGATTACAGATGATCCCCTATTAGAAGCATTGATGAAACAAAATCACAGCAATGGAAGAAGTCTTGGCACCTCAAGGAGGCTATCATCATTGCCTATAGATTAATCAGCCACATCATTATTACTTCTCAATAGGGGTGGCTCAGCAGTTGCTTCCCCATGGCCGGTGGCTTCCAGGAAGGAGACTGCTGCTTCCAGCAAGGGCGACAGATTCCAGCAAGGTGGACGCTTCCAGCATGGCTGATGGCTTTTGGGCGAAATCGCGAGAGGGAAGGAGAGGGCACAAGAGAAAAGAGATACAAAGGAGAGGAGTGGGAGTTGCGGTGCACAGATAATTTGGAAAAACAAACAACTTCTCAAATATATAAACTCCTCAAAACCCTCGACCAAGTGAACCCAAAAAAATGCTATTGTACTAGGTTCAATACATCTAATTTGGTTCAATCCTAATTTGCCCAATTTAACTCTACTTATAGGCCAATTTGAGTCCAAATAAAATTTAATTACTTTTAGATGTTTAATCTTAATATGTTTTTGGTATCATAACATGGGTATCAGTGGTCATAGTTTAGTTAACTAAAGATAAAAATTATTGGCTTATAAGATTGTAATCGTACCCAACCTACCCGACCTGTTTAATTGGATGTGTAATCAGTCGACTGAGTATATTAGTCAATTTGATGCAAGATTTATGCAGCAAAAGGCAATTTACTCGCCCTAGTGCCCCCGCCAACCCGTCCCTAGGCCAACACAGAGGAGGTAAATTATGGTGGCTACTTAGCCATTAATGCAAATGGTCAAGACATGCGGAGATATATGAGTTTCGACCTCAAGACCTCATGTGACAACCTCCCATGCCTTAACCATCACACCAACCCCAAGGGTACAATTTGATGCAAGATTTAGTTGATTGAACTCATGCCATTGAGCAATAACTTTTATTAGGACATCAGCCAATTGCATCAATCAACTGGATGCTTGACTGAATTCTAGCCATTGAGCAATAATGTTATCTTATTTGTGTATCAGTTGTCAATTGCAATTCAATTGATTGATTCCAACAAGTTATCCAAATGAGCTATTTTATCTTCTATTTGAATGCACCCTCATTACTATAAATAAAGTATAAGGGGACCTCGAATGCACTACTCATACACAATAAATATTTGCTTTTATATCTCATATGAGGTTCCTCCACCTCTCTCAAAGGAGCATAATGTATAGTAGGAATTTTGGGTTTGGTGTACTGAATGGATTACTAGGCCATGGAGTAAGACCTAGGGTCCGAACCAGGTTACATCTTTGAGTTAGTAGATTACTCTGTGTATATAGTTCTTATATTTCCACCGTGTATACTCTAATCACAATTGAAAAAACTTACTTGTATCTTCGCCTTGCATTAACCTAAGCAAGAGGAAAATATTTTATTTACAGTTAAGGCGCTATTCACCCCCTTTTAGATGCACAAATGATCTAATAGACTTGACTCAAAGCAAATGGCAATAAATATTTTAAATAAGAAAAATATGTGAGACTTGATTGTGATTATAATTATTCTTTCTTTATTACCAAAATAGAAAATGCTAATTGGATCCAAATTATCAAATGGAAAAAAAAATCAAATTTAAAATTTGTTAGACACCGATCTTGATTTTTTTCTTTGTTTGTTTCTTTTTATTGTAGATACGCTAATCACGAATTAATTCTAATTTATTTTCTATTAATTATTGTTTTTTTTTTTTTGCTTTATTTCTTTGCTTGGATGGATTATGGTGTGTGTAAAGTCTATGTACAAGTTCACTGCCATATGTCACTAGTTGTTTTGGCTTTACGTTGGAGACATTGTGAAGCTTGATAGAAAGGTTTGTTTTCCCTTATTCTATGGATGAGCTGTGTGATTAAGATTCAAGAAATCCTAGCTTGCCTTCCATGAGGCACTTGTACTTGGGATAACCAATCTTGAATTAATTTCTAATTTATTTTCTTTAATTATTGTTTTTTCTTTATTTGTTTACTTTTTCAATTATGGTGTGTGTAAAGTCTATGCACAAGTACACTGCCATATGCCACTAGTGGTTTTGGCTTTATTTTGGAGACAATATGAAAGCTTGATAGAGAAGTTAGTTTTCCCCTTTTTTTTTTTTTATGGAGGAGCTGTTTGATTACGATTCGTGTCTTCTATGAGGCATTTGTATTTCGGATGAAATTGAGCCGATGAGGATGCATAATATACCAGGCAAAAGGTGCAGACAAAATCTATTTCCCTTTTAACTTCAGAAGTTACAATTCAACTTTGAGGACATCTGTTTCCATTATCCCCTGGCAGGCATGATATATTGTAATAGCCTAATGTAGTGTAGGCCCTCCAGGCTACACCTGTTGCAATTGGCTGTTACTAGTCTGCCATGATGTACATGTTCTTCAGTAAGATACTGGAATTACTACTTGATATGCTGATAAGAGAACTCTTTTTAATTGATTGGCAGCCTACTCAAGTTATATTTTGAGTTGATGCTTGTCCAAAATAATTTAAAGTTACAAAAGGAGTCTGGAGTGGAAAGGGCAATGTTAACGAAAGCAATCTGTGAAATTCATGTTTTGTTAGGTCATGCTTTTGATTAATGTTATTGAGTTAGTTTTTTAAATCAACTACTATACATTTCCTATCGTTATGAAGAAGTTGAAATGTGTTTACCTATATTTGGTCTATTTCTATTATTGAGAAAGTCTTTTTTTTCCATTTTATTTTTTGCAGTACATTGCTTTATTTCAAAGACGAGTGCATGCTGCTACTTCCTCTGTGCAGGAGAGAATTACTTTTGTATCTCACGCAGCTACTGTTGATGACTCTATTCCTGACACATACCAGTCTCCTCCCAGGCCAATACCTTATGATGATCCGAGATTTTCTCGGCCACATCATGGAGTTATGTCCAACAATAAATTCCTCGGCCATTTCCATGAGGAGTCTGAATCATGTAGAAGTAGCAATGTTTGTGAGACAGAATCATCGAGAATGGAAAGCAAATCTAAGTCAAACTTTGACTCACGATCCAAATTCTGTATACCTGAGTCTTCATTAAAGAACACTGCAGAAGCCAGAAAAGAAGAAACTTACCTCTTTCCTTCTTCTGAAGAGGAGGATGTCTGTCCAACATGCCTTGAAGGTAGATTTATCAATCACTGTCTATAGTTTATTTTTATCCAAGCAATTTGTTATGAATTTTTGAAACATGTTGCCATGTTGAGGACAGAGACTGCTTTTTCTTGTTACATAACAACCTAACAAAAGTTCCTTGCATAGCCAAAAGGAAATCAAATGATATATGTTTTCCCATTATCTCAACTATATACTTATTTGGATCAGGAAAGCTTTTGTCCTGCTTTTTATTATACCACAGATGAATCTTGTTCTTTGTGAAGGTCAAAGTATTAACTTCTGTTCAACTTATGAATAATTTTGGCAGCGTACTCTATAAGTGGTTTATGTTCTAACATTATCTAAGTTTGCTTGAATAGATAGATTTGAAACACCATAGCCCACACATGACAACAAAAAGAATATAATGATTTACATCTCTTGTTCTATATTTCCACTTATAGGCACTAGAATATGTTAGAGGAGAGGAATAGTTGTGAGGAAAGGAGGAGAGTAAGGGATCAGGGGGTTGCTGTTTTATCATTGAAAAGAGAGAAAAGAAGAGAAAATGATAAAATTATTCTTTGAATTTGTACCCAGATATGCAGGGTTAAATCAGTCTTTTTGTTACTTTTCTTCTTTTTCTCTCCTCTCTGGAGCTTCAAATTACTTCTTCCCCTTGCCTTTTCTTTTTCTGTCCCGGTAGACAATTGGATTTGATTGCTTCCTCCTTTCCCCTTCAGTCCACTTTTGAGCAGCCAAAAGTGGGGAAAAGAGCTTCAAATTGCTTCCTTCTTTCCTTTCCTTTTTCTTCTTCTTAGTGGATAAGAGGATTTGATTGCTTTCCCCTTCCTTTTCCACTACTTTCGCTTCCTTTCCCTCAAACAGATAAGCTTTTAGGATTTCTTGATTAGGGGAAACATACTTCTTGACCATATTATGATTGCAAAAGGAATAAATTTTGATGTTACCTTTTCTTTTACTCATGTAGAAATATTTAACTTTGACCATGCTTCATTTATTTTGACTGCAAAACGACACTCCTTGATTAGATTAAACAATCAAGTTATTTCTTTTATATTTTGTTTTGCAATTCACCCTAAAATTATGGGCTTTTATGCGTCTTATTTTACTGCTAACCCATGTTTGTTGCTTAATAAGATCCATGGGCACTTTTATTAAGATAATCTTGGATGTAATGTTACTTATGCTCATCTTTTTCTCAATAGACATATCAAATATATTAGGTCTATCTATTCCTTAATAAAAAATACTCATTGTCTTAGTATAATAAAATTGACAAAAATTACTTCAAACTTGTTTTATATCATGTAAACCAAAGATCCCTAATGGATATACAATTTCAGTTTCATTATCATGTTAATGTTAATTGAAATTTGTGATGAGTTTGTTGTGAAATTGGTCAGCTAAATTTTACAAAATTATTATCAGATTATGGTTTTTTTAATTCATCTATTTTCTCTTGCATTCCAAACTTTCCACCAAACAGTGAATATAATTATCAATTTTTAGAGGAATACTTCATCCTAATTTGGAACTTCTCAATTGTTATAGGTGGTAGATTAATAGGGTTATTTGCTTAGTTGGTTTAGTCCCAAATTGTTATTAGTGCAATACGCTATTTTTCTTTCCTAAATTCTACACGGCATCAAAGGCATGCATTAGAACCTTGAGTTTTCTTTAAAGAGGTATTCCCCTAAGGGAAGGTTGGCTGCCTCCCCTCATGTGCATCTTTTCTTCTCACTCAATTCTCTCTCCATTGCACGAGCAATCCACCAAGCAAGCAACCTCCTTCACATGAAAATAGGAGATTGCATGTGACCCCTTGACAACTGTCACCTCAAGCATAACCTACACTTGCACTTTCTTTAGCCTCCCTTCACTTCATCACGAGACCATTATAACACTAGTCTTCGATTAAGGAAAAAGTGGTTCCTTGTTGTTATTGATAGACAAGCTTGACCTTGGAGCTTTATGTAGACTGTCAATGTCATAAGCCATGAGCCAAGTCAAGTCTAAATGACCTCAGTAGATTGAAGGGCTGAGTTGACTGAGGAGTTGAATGAAAACACTATACTCAGAGAACAGAATGTATGACTTTGTTGAGGCTCCAGATATTTAAAATGGGATTCAATCAGATGGACACTACAAGAGTCGACCTGAAGCTTGTCCAGTCGATTGTCCAATTCACTGTTGATTGAGTAACAAAAATGATTTTAGTTGACTGAAGGCGCTTAAAATGTAGTTGTTGAAACCTTGTTTATATAAGCCTTGAGTGTTCTTTTGAGAAGATTCTTGTACGAGGCCTTCCCTGCCTCTTGAAGGTGATTGATGGTGAATTTCAAAGAGTGTCTTACAAGTTAGTAGGCCACGAAGTAACACCAATGAGTCTAACCATGTTAAATATCTTGTATTAGCATTTTGCTTATCTTATTTATGTTTGTCTACATCATTTTCATTGCATATCTTTGATATTCTGAATCACAATACCATTGATTTGCTAACATTTGTATAAACTTTGCATTTGCAAGATCAAGATAAAATTTATTATTTTCAGGGTATGGCTATTCACCCCTTCATTGACCCTAGGACTAACTGCATTTGAACTAGTTGAATGGAAATCAATTTTAGTATTATTATTAACTAAGAGAAATTGTTGAAGAATTCTCTCATGATCCACAGTAAGCTTGCTTGTCCATATTAAGCGAAAGATGAGTATTTGTCAATTTCCATGAGTCATAGCAAGGTTGAAATAAGTGATCATTGATCTCATGGTGAAAAAATATGACTAGGTTAAGCAATTTAAGAGAGCAACAAAGGCATTCCCCATGTGCATTCTTTAGGAATCATACTGAGATTTAAGGGAAGGCTAAAACAATCATATTTTTTCAAGGGCATCCAGATAATTTTTAACTTGATTTTCCATTTTTACTCGTAGTTTGAGCAAATTTCAATAAATTTCATTAATATTCTAATCTAACTAATTTTTACTATTGTTTTTTTTCCTTTGGTACAATTCTAGTTAATTTCCTTGATTCTCAACTTTTTTGGGTAAACTTCTTCATCATTGTGAGTGCCAATTTCTTAGAAAAAATGCAATGGCCATGTCCCATACAATCCATTCGAACGATTTATATTAATATTGGTTAATCTTGACGACTATGCTGTAAACACTTCTGTAGTAGCTGCGGATGCCATGGTCCATATCCGCACCAACACCTCCGGTATTTCTTCTCCTTTGCCTAGTTACTCCAATTCCAATACCAATATGTTCGGTCATAGCATGACCTCTATATCTGCTGCTGATATGTGGTGGAGCATTTCCCAAGACAACAGTCGTCTCTTTCTACAAAGCCAAAAGCTTGACAAATCAAATAAAATTTTCTTGAAACGTAGTTGAAGTACTTAAACTTTTCTTACATTACTAAACTACTAGCAATATTAGGTACTAATCATATAGTTCTAGAATTATTCTACAAAGGGAACATATACTAAATCGAAAGCTAAACTGGAAAGTCTTCAGGTTGTACTGCCTTTTGTCCTGAATTTACTCACTTGTCAACGCCTCCTGCTTCATCCGTCTCATTTACCTGAAATAGTTAAAATCTATGAGTAGAGAGACTCAGCGCATTCAAACCATACTATGCCTTTATTAGTTCCCATATCCATGTGTCATAAAGGGAAAATCTATCTTACTAAATCTTTATTCATAGTAAAGTATTTTCCTAGCATATGCATACTAAAGTAGGAATGTAAAATACGATATGCAAGGACATACACATGAATGACACATAAGAGCATAAACATAAGAATAAGCCTACCTAGTTATAAACATAAATATATATGAACATAAACGTGATCATGAGCATAAAATCGTAGGCATGAGCATAAGCATACGCAGGCGTAAACTTAAACATACATATGAACATAAACGTGAGCGCATAAACATGATCATAAGCCTTCATGGTTTGGCGCGCTCCTCGAGCGTGAGTCCCCGAATCATACCACCATCCCATACATGTAGTTAATTAATTTCTTAGGTAAGCTTCCCGGGCTTGCCCGGAACATATCTTACCTGTACCCCTGCTCCTACCATAATTGGTAGGGATCTGAGCCTTGGAACGGACACCCCTACCTATATATATTTTAACTGATTCTATGGTATAAGCTTCCCGGGCTCGCCCGGGACATATCTTACACATAGAGTGAGCTACTCGGGAGGGGATCCCCATATCGACGCTCGAAGCTCCCCGGACAGAAGGTTAGGTTCCTGCATCTGAACCTTGGAATGGGAGTGATACACGACACCATATCGCAGCTTGGTAAGCTCCTCGGGGTGTAAGAACCCCCGGATCAACACTTGGAAAACTTCCCGGCTCGCCGAGACATATCCTCCCATACATAGATAACTAATTCTATGGTAAGCTTCCCGGCTTGCCGAGACGTATCTTACCCATGCATACATAACTAATTCTAAGGTAAGCTTCCCGGGCGTGAGTCTCGAAACATATCTTACCAATAAAGTAAGCTCCCCGAGCTTGCTCGGATCATAACCTGGTAAGTTCCCCGGGCTCGCTCGGATCATAACTTGGTATGTGGCCCGGGCGTAGGTCCCCGGGTCACAACATTTGCACTTGAACATACATAAGAATAACCAAGATCATTACACAAGCATGGAACATAAGGATAAACTTAAATTTAGACGTAAACATGATAATTACATGAATATGAACATAACTATAAACATACACATAACATAACTTGATTTCTTCGTAAGTTTGGTCATATCCATAAATACGCAAATAACACCAACACGTGTTCCCTACGAGCACAAACCTAAACCTAGATGCTCACATAAAGATGATTAAGTACTTGAACCTACGAGCCCTACATAAGCATTAGCATAAGTATGTTCATAAATATGAACATGATGATTATACAAGCATGAACCTAAACCTATACATGTACATACACATGATTAGGTGCCTAAGCATGTGATCTTTACATAAGAGTAAACATAGACATGTACTTAAATAATTATTATCTAATCATGAACATAAGCGTGTATATAAACATAATCATGTTTACCACTCAATCATGCACATGAACATAAACATGTACCTAAACAAAACATGATGCCTACCAAATAGGATATGAAACTAGTCAAGTAATTATACATAGCAAGATTTAACAAATGGAAATATATATAAAGGAATGCAACTATGATTTCTACCTGATAATTTACAATTATTGGAAATAAGGTTTTGGTCTGTATCCTAACCATGCATGCTACTATGATTCCTACCTAATATCTTGCAACAGTAATCTATATTGGAATTAAAGTTTTTGGTCTATTTCCTAATCCAATGGAAAACTACCGTGGATTGAAATCAAAATCAAAATTTAGATTAAATTTAAGTGGAGGCGTTACTTGAGTAATTTAGCATAAGAAGGTCAACATATATTTCCATGAAGAAGAGCTACACCTAAGGGTGTATAACATGAACAGGTAATTGCAACAATTTTCTAACATTTATATGAAATCATTATTTACTTATTAATATCGTAAAGCCCAGTTGTATAGAAGCCAACATTTGACATAAAGTTTTTAATCTACTATGGCAAAACGTTGTGAATGGAAATGAGAATCAAATTACAGGTGGAGGCATTTCCTTAAGTCATTTAGCCCATCAATATAACATGTATTCCCAATTAATGGGAGCTACACCTACTGGTGTATGTCAGACATGCACGAAGGTGAAAGGAAATCAAGAGAGAAAGCCTCACTGGATTTCAAATGGTTCATGTGATTTCACATAGCCAAGTACGTTGCAATTTGAAACCATATAAATTATATGAACCTCAGAAAAACAACGTGCTTGGTCTCCTAATCCTTTAAACCATATAAATTACAAGAATGCCAACAAACGTGTTAATTCTTGAAACCTGTTCGAATTTAACTCATAACATACAAGGTCATGATAATAAGAAGTAATATTTTAAATCGCGTAGCGTTGGTTTATAGCGTTTTTGTCTTATTATCGTGTACCGTAAATAATGATGCGCATAGTGCAAGCTTTTCGTGCACGTCAATTTAAAAAATATAATATACTTATATAATAAAAATAAAAATAACATAACCTAATATTAATCATAACAATTCATTACATACCAAAATATCCACGAACAAGAATTATAAATGTCTTTTAATTAAAAGTTTAAAACAATATAACTAAAACAACAATTTAAAAAATCTTATAATTATTAAAACAACATAACCTAAAAATAATCTGTATCATCCACAACTCAATAGCGTCTATTGTTAGAATATTTCCACTGTCAAAAGTTGTTGGAGTTACTCCACCATAATTCTCAGCATCAAGATGATTATCTTTCTCATCAACAAGACTCAACCTTCCTTGTTTGCCTTTTCAAAGATATCCGATGGCACATTCACTCACAATAGGATGGCTTTCAACTTAATTCATCATCTTCACCATTTAGTACTTACTAGGAGGACGGGACCTTCTTTCTCAGTTATCCAATCATCATCTGAATCAATTTCATCAACTATAATGAGATCAATCTTGTCTCTCCTCCTAATGATTCTCTCCCTAAGCTTGAAGTTATATTTTACAAACACCAATGCATTCAACTTCGCATATTCAAGCCTATTTCTTTTATTTTTTTTATGAATCTAATATTGCAAAGAAAAAAACATACATAAAGCAATGATGTGAAAATTATAAATTTATAACACAATTAAAATTCAAGTAGAGTTAGAATATTTACCAATTCAAAAGTTCTCCAATTTCTTTCACATCCCGAAGCACTACAAGTGAGACTAAACACTCAAATTGCAAACGTAGCAAACTCGGGTGTCTTACTTTCAAAACGTTTACACCACAAGACTAATAACATAAATAAAATGAAAATTGAAGAATGTATATATAATTTTAAAATATTAATGCTAGTATGAAAGGTTACAAATTGA
>JBBPFQ010174441.1:0-29863 GCA_037974815.1 Kaempferia elegans | reverse complement strand
GATCACATCTTACTAATATCAAAATGAGAATCATGCATTAGATAATAAAAAGGTTTAGAATATTATTCCATTGTTGGAGTTTTGATATTGGTCTGAAACAATACAATTTGAATACCATATCGTGTAAATTCTTGACATGCTTCTGTGTTGAAGTGTGCCAAATGAATTATACTATAATTTTTTACTTAATTTATTTACTTTTAAAAATAAAATAATTACAATTAAATAGTCAATTGAATTTAAATTTTGTTGTACTATACCATATTGATGCTCGCCATTCTTCAACACTTGTTAAAACCTTATCCATTTAATCCTCATTCCCTTAAATTCTCTACTTTTACTAAAATTTTATTAGTTAGATAAATTCATTTAAATTTTTACACCTATAAGTTTCTTCCACTTATCTCATTTACTTCTTAATATTAAGGCTAAGAAATTACATAATCAATAGCATTAAATCTTGGAAAAAATAACAATAATAACTTAAATTCATCTTGCTGTGTGTTGAAGCATGTCAGCCGGTGGCATGACATGATACTTGCACCTTTTTACTGTGCTCTGCAGCATATCTCTAGATTTCAAATCATTGCACCAATATATATATATATATAAAATAAATGGGATCGTTGTTGGTTCAATAACTTGACTCATGCCCATATTCTACAAGAGGAAGACTAGATGGGTTTCCGCAAGGGGAAGACTACCTCGAACTTTGGATGGGGTATTTGTGAGAAAAGATCTAGTTTGCCACCTGCCGCAAGAAGGAATAATGGATTTCTTGGCATCATATGCGAAAACTTCTCCGAGTGGCCCTTGTAAATGCTGGAAGGCATGGAGCTTGCATCTGTTAGGTTCTGCAGGAGATACTATTGCAGGGTGCATCAGAGCAGAGGAGGTACGTTGAAGATGGAGGTTTCTATGGTTCAACAAATCTGGAGTGCAATTGTGAAGGTTTGGTGATTCCTTTGTTGGATCTGCCATAGAATGGTGTATGACACAAGCGGTAGGAAGGATGGGTAGTGGTATTGTAGCAGGAGATGCGCATGGCACCTCTTTAAGGTTTGACAAACCCTCATGAGTTGCACTAGCAGTGAGTCAGTGAGGCTAAGGGAGATTAAGTGGAGAGGAAAGCATGGAATTTTGGTGGAAGGGTGACAAAGGATTAGACTGAGGCGTCTTCTGTGTTTCTGCAGGAGGTGATAGGAGCTGCCTTCAAGGAAATGTTTGAAGGGAATTAGTGATGGCAAGAGGTGTTGGACCACTTACCTACAAAGAAACAAGTCTCCCTCTTTGTCGGGGTGCACAGGCGAATGTGAACTGTGGTCGGGGTTTGTTTCATGGTGGTAGTTCAGTTTGCTTCATATGAGAGGGATGAGTTGCAATAGAAGGGTGTACAGGAGTAGATATGTAGTGTTTGAAGGGAAAACACAAACTAACTGAATTAGGAATTCAACTCCGATACTAATTAATTCAACATCAAAATCAAACTCTGAAAAAATAAATATTATAAAGAAGAAGAGGGGAATTGAAGTCTCCTTTAAAGCCCCAACCAACCCAAAATTGGAAATAAGCCAACAAAGGGAAAAAAACTAATAAACTAAAATACTTTAGGAAAGAAATAATATTATATGCAAAATCACTCTATCAAACTCTCTAATCATGACAATTACCTGATAAAAGTACCACCTTAGATATTACTCTCCTAGATAAAACACTCTTACCAAAATAAACTGTCTAAAACTCTTAAAAAATAAATCTAATTCACATCAGTTGGTCCTCTTCATGGCTGTTCTGTTTTTTTCCCTCTAAAATTGACCAATTTCAGTTGGTTAATGAATTATCCAAGGTTGCACTACTTTCACTACTTATGCAGCATTTTGATATGTCTTTGTTGTTCTATTCTCTTTTATGCTTATGGTCCCCATTCTAGTTTAAGGATGCATAAACATACTGTTTCGTGGTAGTTCACTCATATAGAATTGATATAATTAATCATTTCATGTAACAGGATTAAAGTGCCTGCAACATGTTCAATTCAGATGTTGAACCATTCTGGCTGCCACATGGAATCTCATACTAGTCTATGTTACACAAAGAAAAATACAGTTTCAAGAAACTGTTTATGGAAGCATGATTCATCTTCTTCCAATCATAGGCAATCATTCAAACTGTGCTCATCATCCTCAGAAGCATTGCTTACCTCTACATCTCAAACACCACAGGACAAACTTCTTCTGGGCAATGAAAGAGTAGGAGTCTTGTTACTCAATCTAGGTGGGCCAGAGAACCTCGATGATGTCCAACCATTCTTGTTTAATCTATTTGCTGACCCGGTATTTCAAATTTCACTTTCTTTTTTCCATCTTTGCAATGCTATAAATTTACAGGCAAATGACACCTGAAAAATGCATTCATAAACTTTTGTTATCTTTAGAACATTCTGAGTTGGCTAACTTTGCTCGAGAGCACATATGACACCCCTGAAATCATGCAAGAAATCCTTTGTGGAAATGTTAGTTGCTATTTGCTAATGAATGTACTTTTCATGACATTGATTATTGCTCTGTTAAAGGAGGAATTCTTATTCTGTTGGACGAATGGTGAATGAATGATGGACTGCAATTAATAAACTATTAACATACAAATATTTCTAGAGTCAACAGCAACTGACAGTTTTTCCACTGTGTTTGACCAATATTTCTATAGTCAACAATAACAGCGACAGCAACTATTAATAGTACAATTTTATAGGGTTAATCAAAACACAAATAAGATTTAGTTGAATAAGAGCTCCAGGATCCACAGCATGGTATATTTGAAATTTTTATCAGGCAGTTTTTGCCAATTGAAAATATCTCATCATAATTTTATTGAATACTGAAAATTCTATTCTGAGACAGTGCATTACACTTGTTTTGCTTTAAGTTTATTGACTTTACATTATATAAACACTGAGGCATGTCTTCACTATAAATAATTGGAAAGTGAGATTGTTTGCCAAAGCATTACCTACAACATGAATCTGAGTTAGTTGGAAAGTGAGATTGTTTGCCGTAGCCTTATCTACAACATGAAATCTGATAACTCTACTATTTAAATCTTGACAACTTACTTGGTGATATTTTTAATTTACAGGACATAATTCGGCTTCCTAGACTGTTCCGGTTTCTTCAAAAGCCGTTGGCTCAATTTATCTCTGTTGTCAGAGCACCTAAAAGCAAAGAAGGTTATGCTTCTATTGGCGGTGGATCTCCACTCAGAGAGATAACTGATGCACAGGTAAGTTTCTAAGGATTGTTTTGGGAAAAAACATGATAGTTTATTCCTCTATGGCAATCAAATTTTGCTCGAAAGTAATTTGCATGAATTATCTTTTAATATTTTATCTTTGATGGAATCTAATGAAGTACATTCTCATTTTATGAAATTTCAGTTTTTTCTTTTTACTGTTTTAAACTTCTAATATGTTGGTTTTGTTACTAGTGAGATACATAATCATTTTGCCGTGCTTAGCAAACAAGCTCAATGCCTACAACAAATTCACATCCTTGCCTGTATAACATGAATCATTCACCATTAATTGGCTACCATTCTAGTGTATCACAAAGAAAATATATGATAATGGAATTGAGATCACTATGTTAATTTCATTGATCAAAGAGGGAGACCATGAAGAAGTGAACGCTCTAGACAAAGTTATCAATAGTGCATTAGGAAATTATAGCAGCCATAGAATGCATTGGATGGATAAAATCCATGTAGCTGAGCCAAACGATTGGGACTGACAAGGCTTTATGATGATTTTGTTATTTTATATATTTTTTTATTGTCATATCCAGATCCTTAAGGCATACATTAAGTGAAATGAAATCGCCATTTTAGTCAATTGATCTTATTCCAATGCTCAAGGCAATTACTGAATGGATTGAACAAACTATTTCGATTTAATAAATTATAATATGATGCATCTAAAAGACTAATAGTTTTTGTTGAGTAAATCTCCAAATTATTTACCTTTTTTGGGGAGAAAATGGTGACAAAAGTGACCAGTAACAGTTTTATGTGTATAGATTAAGGTAGGAGATTTGAATCCAAAATAGTTCCAAACCCCTTACTGAAAAACTACTCTCTTTCCTTTAGTTTACTTTATCAATCAGTTTATTGAACTTACATGCATTCTGTTTTTCTTTAGTTTTTAATGATTATTTAGAAAATATGATGGGTGAAAAAAATATAAAATCTCTGGAATAAACATGTCAAAAATGTTATTCCCATAATAAAAATTAGTGCCAAACTGGCATATGAAATAAATAGTGACAGTTTTGATCCTCCTGTGTCATAAAGTTTTATGACCCACAATAAAATTAGTGCCAAAATGTGATAAAATCTCAAGTCCCAAGTAGCTGGCATATATCCTGAATAGTGAGATATGATAAATAGTGCATCTCATCTATCATATGCCATAGTTGACATTGACAATATGCATTTTTCATCAAATCTGATACAGCAGCAAACAATTTTGCATCAATTCCATGTGACAAAACATGACCTTTTTGGATGATACCCTAGAATTTATGTTTTGTCTAGGTTTTGGGCACCTCATTATCTAATTTATGCATTGGTATCTGATTTATAGGCATAAATGTAAACTTGTACGAGTGTTTGTTGTCCAACTTGAGTGGGGTAGATTCAGAGTTTTAGGATCAAAGGCTTCAGCATACGCCCTCATGCTCAAGATTCAAGTTAAGGCTTTGAGGTCATGTTAAAGCACGGCAGAGCACATTCTATCCCAAAATGATTAACTATTTGAGAGAGCGCACCTCCTTAATATGGGCACTCTCAAACACCAAGCATGCCCTCACTTGGCTATGTGGGCCGAGTGTGGAGAACCTAGTTCGACATTCTGCATTTTCACATGGCACACTCACCTTTTATGTGGTTTACATGGAGATTTTGAACAAAAACAAATAGAGAGGTACGGAACTGCAAGAGCAGATTCATAGCATGCCATGTTCTATGGCATATATATTTGTGTAGGTTGGTTCTTTAATCTGGTTTGATTACTCTGGTATCATTCAAAAGGATACTTACCTATAAATATTTAGCCTATTTTGAGAGCATTTTATATACTTGCTGATAAATAATTCAAACTTTCATGTTTGGTGATGCTCACTGTTCAGTGAGGGAGTGACTTGCATCACATAATGATTCATTATTGTTCTTACATAAGTAGTGAGGCCAAGGAGGTGTTGGACTGACGTTACAAAAGATTAATGTAAACTGAAGCTTTCTAAATTGGTCCTTTTTTATTTTTCAAATAAGCTGAAAGTATGATAATCTGACCTTTCATATTCCTGGGTTTGTATATAAATCATTATGTTTTCCTGTTTTTAATTTATTTTGTTTTATATTACAAAGAGGTAAGAAGGTATAGTAGGGGATAGAGTCTAATGACGTAAAATGATCCATATAGCCGATCCCACATATAGGGATAAGGTTTGGCTGTCTTTGTATTACAAATAAATTATGTTCAGTAGTTGATGCCTATTGCAACCCTTCAAATTTACTTTCTAAAATATTTACAAATTTCTGTTGTCAACTACTACAGGACTAATATGATTGATTGTTTTTATGTGAATAATAAAGGCAAAAGCATTGAGAAAGGCTCTGTGTGACAAGAATATTCCTGCTAAGGTTTATGTAGGAATGCGTTACTGGCATCCATTTACTGAAGAAGCTATTGAACAGGTCAGATATAATCCATATTCTAGTTAAGAATTGAATGCCACGATAGACGATATCAATCATCAATTAATACATTTTCATAATGGAGCTAGAATGGTTGGAACCACAGCATGCTATTCTTGTAGATTGAATGGTTTTATGGAACTATATGTATATATCATATGTCCATATAGAGACTACTTGTGATTGACTTACTTGGGAAGATATTATAGATCAAATGTGCATTCTATAAGTTTGACTGAGTGGTCGCCATTGCATCTGGATCACTATTCACTGCCTAAATGCCTACTTTTATAAGTTTATTAGTTTTCACAATTCAATTGGATACGTGGGAGTTTCTGTCCGTGATATAATGGTTTAGAGCTAATAAACAGAACAGAAAATCTTATGTATGATTTACAAAGAATTGTATGGCTTTTGCTAAAAGTTGACAATGAACAAGTTTTCCTTTTCTTGTTTCTTTTGGTTTTCATTCTGGTTTCTTTCTTGGACAACTGATAGAAACAACAGTTTGGATGACTTTTTTAACCATGAGGTAAACCTCGATGCATTTAAGTGGTAGTGATCTATGGGAAGCTATTTTTCCATGGAGGTTTTGTTGGCTCAATGCACATTAAATCTAATTTTCCTGGACCGCGACTTCAAATTTACACTTTGCACCTATCCTTTTGTTAAAGTGAATTATATCCGACTTTAGAAATCTTGGTGTTATGATGGGTGAAGAAATGCAAATGGTTGCATTAGGCCACCAAAGGTGAATCCTGAGCCAAGATGAAAAATGTTGTTCCTAACTCCATGAATCTTAAGTGTGGACGAAATGATGAGTGGATAAGGATTTTCTTTATTGTTTATTGCCCATTATGTTTTTTTTGTATATTCTCAAATCTATTGCTTTACATATACAATAAGTTAGTTTTACTTATCCTGAACTATTTGATCTGCAATTCAGTTTCTAATTGTCTTGCAGTTTGTCAATTTTTGAAAACTTTCACGACAATATTTTCCAATGAAAATTGAGTGAAAATTGATTTCCACTGATCTGAATCTTGTATGGTTGATTATGTGCTACTTATCAGTAAGTAAATGTTTAATTCTTTTTTTTTTCTGGCAGATTAAGATGGATGGGATCACAAAACTTGTTGTGCTTCCTCTATATCCTCAATTCTCGATCTCAACTAGTGGTTCAAGTCTTCGTCTATTGGAATGTATATTCAGGTTGAGTACTAAATATGGCCCCATAGTCCATGTTTCTTCTGAATCAATCTGTGATATCAATTTGTGGTGTCTAGGGAGGATCAATATTTGGTTAATATGCAACATACTGTTATACCTTCTTGGTATCAGCGAGAAGGATACATCAAGGCAATGGCTGATTTAATTGAAAGAGAGTTGCAGAAATTTGAATCGCCCATGAAGGTATGGATTGAATTTTACCCAAATGTATAATTCTATGTAGATAAGGACCATATCACATTTGTTCATCCAAGCTACACCAGTCGCTAGTTTTATAATCTGAATCATGCTTAAGTTAATACTGATTTTATTGAACTGGATTTCCAAATTGAAAAACAAGAAGCATCTTAGTGTTGCTAGGTTAACATGCACAGTTGTATGTTGTTGTTTGTGGGTTTATGTTGCTTCTAATTATATGCAACAATAGGGTTGTAAACAAGCCAAACTGAACCAAACTTTGTGGTGTTCAAATTTATTAGATAAGGTAATTGAACCAAGCCAAGTCAACCTAAAATAAATGTTGCTTCTGAAACAATTGTTCATGCTTAGCTTGGTTTTTTTTTCGAGCTTGAGTTTGATTTGTTTAGAATATTGAACTCTTAATCCGAATTTGTTTGAAATTTTTTCATTCTAAGTTTGTTTGGTTGATGAGGTTGATATTAAAAATTTGTTTGTTCATTTTGAAAGCTTTTTTATTTATTTATTAAGTTTGATAAAAGATTTATTGATGAACATAGTTCACAAGCTTTGTTCATGGATATTATTTACTGCTTGCTTCTGGGTTATCTTGTGCCCCCTATCCAAGAAGGCCGTTTGGCTAAGGCTGAATAAACCCCCTATTTACCCCCTTCCAGAGTGTGAGGGGCCGTTGTGGAGGGGCCGCAAGGTGATGACATCACCTTTTGCCACCAATTCATGCATATTGTTTTGAACATTATTCACGAACTAATCACAATCTTTGTTCACGAACATTAATATTTACACTTGTTCATTTAGTTTAATGAAAACTATTTATTTAATTGACGTTGTGTATATTGGATGAACATTAGCAAGTTCTTACTAAGTTGAACACCAATTTGTTCACGAATGCTTAGTTCATTTAAAGTCCTATGCAATGTCCCCTCGGGGCGGTGTGATGGTTAAGGCATGGGAGGTTGCCGCATGAGGTCTAGAGGTTGAAACTCGGCGCGTCCAAGCATATATCTCCCCCATGTCTTGACCATTTGCACTAATAGCTAGTAGTCACCCGTGATTTACCTCCTCTGTGTTGGCCTGGGGACGGGTTGGCGGAGGCGCTGGGGCGAGCAAATCGCCTTTTGCCACATTTAAAGCCCTATGCAACACACCTTGCATTGGCTGATGGATTATTAGGATGATTAATTAGTATGCCAAGTGTAGATGTAATTATTTTTATATTGAGCTCTTTGGTTAATTGATTTGATGTATTACGTAGATGTAAACTCATATTTTGACAAATGGTGGTATGTATTATTGTCGATAACTGGAATTTGTTAAAAAATATGGAATCTCATCTGCATTATTCGGTTGTTTGACTGCAATCTGAATATAGTTTTTCTTTTTTCTAAAACCTCACTACGAAGTCTTGAAATTTGGACCATTGTTGTGTATTTATGTAGTTCATGTAGGGAGATCACAGTCTGAAGCAGATGAAGATATATGAAAGGGAGAGGTCTCATATATACTGTAGCATACTATGGTTTCCTAGCTGAAGGAAAATTGAAGAGATAAAAATGGATGAATTAGGCCCAGGATCTATGACTTGTATCTATTTGAGAGCGAAAGAGAAATTTTATAGAATAGAAACTTAAAATGTTGCAAGATCTATAAATTCTAACATAATAAAAAATAGCCTAATAATTCATGTAGCACTGTTTGTTGTAATAGCAAATCCAAGTGTTGCAATGATAGTTTGTAGAATCCTTTTATTCAAGTAATCACACCATTACTATAACAATACAGCAGTATGTTGGCCAATTTCAAACTTTCAAGTGTTAATGCTCATGTAATAAGCTAAGTTATGAAATGATAGACAGCCAGTTGGCCTTTTAATGTACTGTGTTTAATATGTTCAGTATTGTTAAAAGGGCAGCCCAGTGTATGAAGTTTCTGCCAATACGGGATTCCGGGGAAGGGTCTAGTGTACATGCTTTGCAATAGGCCGTTTCTAAGACTAGAACCCATGATGTCAAGGACGCATGGCAACAACTTTTCCATTGCGCAAGGCTCCCCTTCAATATGTCAGTATTGCTATAAATAACTAATTCTTTGTCAGAAGAAATCAAGCACAATAATAGTTTGATTAAAGCCCATTTCTATACAAGCATTTAATATTTCACTAATGTGGGAAATAGAAAGCTTTAAAGTTTCATTCAATGCTGGCGTTTTGGTTCTTGACATTAATGAGATGGTGCCTGCGCTGATGAGGAGAATAGCAAAGTTTAAAATCTTATTTTGTGGGTCTTCGTGCCCTGTTGGAATGAGATGGTTCTAGTACCAACTGGCAAACCTTGTGTGACAATCTACCATTCAAGTACCTACTCGGCTATACCCGTGGGGGGCACCAACCGGCAAGCCCTATATTGATATGAAGTGGTACTATTTAACACTGAACGAGAGGAGGAAGAGGAAAAGAAGAGGGAGGAAACATGTGGCTTCTTGCCAGCGTATTGGGGCTAGGGTTCACAGCCTCGGTGAATGATTCCACTGCGGACACTTTAGTTAGTGGCCATATTGGTGTTGGTAATTTTTGTACATGGTTCCATGCCACACTGTATTTAAATTTCCCAGCAAATAGTTTGTGATAAGCCAATAGCAATTTAAGATGGTACCAAAATTAGACAGCCTGTATTCCTATTGTTCTAATATTCCCAAGTTCAGCTTGGACAATTTGATCTCCTTTTCCATGGCTGTGATGATGTTAAGACTATACATGTAAAGATTATTCTATTTCCTAATAGCTCAATCTTTTGGGACAGATGGTCTGCAATTAACATTTAGGAGTCATAAATTAATCATTAACAGTGTATATAGCTCAATGTATTTAGAACCCAAACATGAATACCATTCTTTAATGAGTTTATACATTGCATGTGATCAGAGTGTCACAGTCCATATGAAGTATGTAGGTGCATATGTAGTCATTTCTAAGAGAATATTTGATTTTAGTTGTGTTCTGAAAGCATTTCAGTTTAATATTCTTTTATGTTATTAAATTTCATCTGCATCTCCAAGACGAGCTTGACAATTAAACTGAAAATATTGCGCTAAAGTTTGTGCTCTTGGTGTATTATTAGATTTGCATCAAATGCTCATATCTGTTAATCAACGTTTCTGTTTTTATTGTTGAGCCTTCAATTTTGCTTGAAGAGCTTTTTTTTTTCCCACGTTGAAGAATCCTTGAACCAAAAATAACAGCTGATCTTACTGTTTTTGTCGAACTGAAATTTTTTGCCTTGGAAAATTGGCTATTAGGTTATGCTATTTTTTAGTGCTCATGGTGTTCCACTTGCTTACGTGGAAGAGGCTGGAGACCCTTACAAAGCAGAGATGGAGGAATGTGTGGATTTAATTATGGAAGAGCTGGAAAAACGTGGAATAACTAATCCTTTCACTCTTGCTTACCAGGTAAACAAGTTTATGGCTCTTAAGATTAGAATGTTTACTAAGTGGTGGTTTATTTGGAACAATTTCTTTCCATGGCCTCTTTTTTTGTCTGTATAATACATTAGCTTGAGCATACTTAGTTAAGCACATGTGCATACTCAATCCAATACAAGTTAATCTTCATGATTGTTTCATTGTCTCAATTAAGCTTCATTGAATGATTTATTAGAGTCGAGTTGGACCTGTGGAATGGTTGAAACCCTACACTGATGAAACGATAGTTGAGCTTGGGCAAAAAGGAGTAAAAAGTCTTCTTGCTGTTCCTATTAGGTACACTTGCATCTCCATATAATCTATTCATTCTTCATACCTCAAGAATTTGCTTATATGCAGATTATATATGTTCCAATTGACTTTTGAGCTACCATAAACTTGTTTACTTCTCGGTATCCAATTTGTAGTTTTGTGAGTGAGCATATTGAAACACTAGAAGAAATTGATGTGGAGTATAGAGAATTGGCTCTCAAGTCGGGCATTAAGAATTGGGGTCGTGTTCCTGCTTTAGGATGTGAGCCTACATTTATTTCAGATCTAGCTGATGCTGTTATCGAAAGTCTTCCATATGTAGGAGCTATGGCAGCTTCCAGTCTTGAGGCTCGACAGGTAAACTGTTCCTTTCTCTACTAGTTTCAAAGTGGAACACTAAAAAATTTGCTATTTTACACCTTAACCTTCAAGCTCTGTATATATTTGTTGTTGGGCATTCTCATTCGTAGATAGGAGATATGGCAGTTCTTACGGATTCTAAACCTTGCAGTTGGTAGAAAACCCATTTACACTGTAACATGTATTTACTCTCTCGCGGTAAGAATTACTAAACCTGCCTGTCACTCTCCATGTTAGAGATTTACATAGTTTTCAATCCATGAAAGGTAGGGAGGAGCTATGAGCTATCCCCTGGATGGACAAAAGTGATGGGGGAATAAAATCCACCTATTGTTCTATGAAGCAAACATTGTCTCCTACATTGTTTGTGAGATATTAGAGTTTGATAGATAAATCAAGTTCTTAAAGCCCTTCTAAGCCATTGACTCGATTTACATTGCAAGTGCATCATTGGTAGCTTAATCTTACTAAGCTCTGGGCAAATGCAGTCACTTGTTCCTCTTGGGAGTGTGGAAGAGCTACTGGCAGCCTATGACTCTAAGCGTGCCAAGCTTCCTTCTCCAGTAGCAGTGTGGGAATGGGGTTGGACCCCAAGCGCCGAGACCTGGAATGGCAGAGCAGCCATGTTAGCTGTCCTTGCTTTGGTGGCCCTGGAAATCACCACAGGGGAAGGGTTCTTGCACCAGTGGGGCATTCTTCCCAGATCCATCAAATGAAAACTATTTGCCTCGTTGAATCCTGGAGATTCAAGCAAAAGAGTTGAAGATAAAACCATCTAAATATAATTTTAACACTAATACGTCAGAATGTGATTGTTACAGACTTCGATATGTTAATGGAGGATATGGAGTTATTGCTGAATTCCATATTTTAGAGCATTAGGCTACTGAATAGAGATACTGTATATTGCATTTTCAGTCAATCTTCGAGGATATGATCTTCTGAAATTTACTACCAAATGCCTTCACAATGTTTTCCCCCTTTATAGCCATTAGATCTATCTGCTGCTAATTGAGATTAAATTATTTTAAACCTGTAAAAGGGGAATTCATACGGAATTGTGTGTTTGTGTTTTGGTGCTGGAAAATGATGGCAATTTCAATGTTCAACTCAGAAATATGTTTTTTTTTTAAAATATGAAATGAACTAGAAAACCTGGTAAAGGCTCAAAGCTCGGCCAGGAGTGATAAAGAAGCTCTATTCGAAACTGGGATGAATCAATAACACAGTCAAACAGACAGTTGAAACGATCGATTTATATTTGAAAAAGTTACTACAGAATTTTTTGTCATCCCTTAACTCTTCACGCATCAGATTATTTCAGAAAACAGCAGAAATTCTCAGAAAACGAAGGAACCACCCGCACAAGTTAAATATGCAGTGATTCTAAATGACCAACGCAAAGAAACAAAAACAGAATGACTTCTGATCCTCTCCTCCTGGCCAAGATGTATCAGGGAATCTGTTTGTGTCGTGAAATCACTCGCTTCCAGATCCTGTAGCCATTAGAAATTCACCCTCGCAGACTACTTCGCCACCAACATATGCCTTCCCTTCCATTTTCGCAATTCCGAAGCGTTTTTGCAACTTGACCATGGTCATTCTCATTACCAAGGTGTCCCCTGCAATCACAGGCTTCCGGAATCTTACTTTGTCAATTCCAGCAAAGAAGAAATTTTCACGAGAACCACCCACTTCAGGCTGCAACATGACCAGGCCTCCGACCTGGGCCATTGCCTGCATCCCACATCAACTCATGTTTTATGCACTAGAACAGACAAGAACGAAGATATTATGAGGGGCAAAATTTGGATCATTCGATGTGCTCTATAGAAGTGTGATCTGAGAATTCTGTAAAGTCTCGAACTAAGATTCTAGGTAGCCTCTTCAGTTGCTGAAGTTAAAACAAGTCAAGTTACAGTATCAACTATAAATTTTGGCTATTCCATTCTAGCAAATACAAGTTGGGTCCCTAATAATGAAAAATTTCCAGATTGAATCTTTTCACACCATCATCGAACAGATCGATAAATGATATTTTATACCAAAATTTCGCCAACAATCAGCAACACACTCTGTGTGCGTGCAATTATCTCAGTAAAATTTGGCACAACTTATTTATACGAAATTTTGTTCACCAAGTGACTAGAGGATTAAAAAATTTCAATGCTGTATTTTTTATAGTTTGTTTACAATTTTATATTTGGCAGTTTGTTCTCAATGTTTCAAAGAGTTTGAATGTATTAGTATCAAATAGGTCTATTTTGGTGAAATTTTGATCTAAAATTTCATATGTATCATTTTGTTTAGTGAAACAACCTGAATGGTCTGAAAAGGTTATTCTGGTACAATGGGTGAGGCAGGATCTAATTTGCACATTTTTTTTTAAAGAGGTCTGGTTTGGAATTTTTCATTATAAGGTGCGATCTGGATATCTGCCCTTCCATTTGTTTTCTCTTTTAACATTTCCAGAGTAGAATTTTGGCATAGGCAGCAATTGATTGATAAGGGTAATGCTTGTTTAATAACAGAAATGCAGCTAACATAACTTATTAGTACAAAAAGGTAATACAAATTGATGAGGTTTAAGATGATATCACAAATGAATGTTGGCAAAACAAGTAAAAATAGAATAAGCAATGAATTATTCAGTTTGCACAATTAAATAAAGAACCAGAAATCATCAAAGGGAAAAATGATAATAATAATCAACCTTTAGCATTATTGTTAACATTAGGACTAGTTTTGTAAAATTCCTTGAAAGTCATGATGACATGATCTTAGAGATCTGACCACTCAACTAACAAGCAATATGGCCAAATTCACTAGAAAAGGATGAAATGTTGAAGTTATTAGGGTGTTGAAGTTACAAGGGTATGTTGGAACATGTGAATGTGTCATGAGTCTTATTTATTAGAAATACTGGTATACACAATATAAAAAACCAATACAATATAAAGTTCCTTGATCTGCTAGGGATGGCAACTTATCATCATTGGTTTCTCAATATGTTTTTTTTAAAATACAACATTAATTTCATTGTCTTCTTGGGAGGTCAACAACTATCATCACCAAAAGAGTCTTCTTCAAGCATGTAGACCAACTTAGTGTGAGTTCATAAGATTTATAAATTCTGTCCAAATAGTTCCAAATAAGGCTTCAATTGAATTATTATTTTTCACACGCCTGAGTTTTGGACCCCTAATGAACAATGAAAATACTCATGATTAAGAGTGATAATTAGTGTGTTGAGCTATCCCCTTCAACATGGACATGTGGTAGTTATAAGTTGATGAGTATAATAATATGAGACAAAATAGAGTGACAAGGTATGGACATGTTCAAAGACGATTTCATAGTGAAAAGAGTTGAGGGAGATGAAGACTAAGTCAATATAATAAAACATAATTTGATTAGTTTAAATGCAATTAGTGATATAATATTGCAACCAATCCCAAATTGTTGGAACAAACAATGGTTGACAATGATGATGATGATGATTGTAGAAATAAGGCAATTATCTAAACTCTCCTAGGCCTTTGTCTCATGATTGATAAAAATATTTAATTCTTTATTTAAAGATGCTTCAGTATACAAATAGATTTTGCCATTCAATATTAGCACAGATTTTGGGTTAATGGCACGAAAAAATCAAGGTAACAAAATTAGATTGAGATCATTCTACCGGTTCCTAATTTCAAGTTCCCAGATCATTAAGCTGGTACTATAGGTAAGCGTTTATGCACACTTCTTGGACAGCATTAAAGCTTCCAATGAATTTTTCCATCATTATATGATAAATATTACTATCAAGTAACCGTTTTTACAAGGATCCCAAGATTTAACTATGAAAAATTGTAGCATACAAACATTCATTTATCTGATCTTGTAAGCTCTTACCTTGATTTAAAGATTTCGAAAAGAAGGGAAAGGAGGATTCCTTTTCTTCAATTTGGAAACAAACTTTGGATGAATAAAGAATGAAGGCAGCTGCCATCCTAGTTAGTCCAATATTAGAAGCAGTGAGCTATTTGTGTTGATTCATAGGCTAGTTGAGTCGAGCAGGGATCCCCTGGTCCACTTTTTATGAACCAGGAGATGGTCCACATTGCATTTGCGGCTGGATCGTGACCGTAATCCGACTACAATTGCTTGCGATCCACCAATGGATTTACCTTCCCACCCAAGTTGTAGTTTGGACTGAGGCAGGCGGCCGGATGGCTAGGCTACCGGGCGCTGAGAGGGGTAGCCTCCGGCCGCCTGCCCCGGTCCAAACTACAAACTAGGTGAGAAGGTGAACCCGTCGTTGTATCGCAAGCAATTGCGACCAGATTGTGACCACGATCTGACTGCAATTGCGATGTGGACCATCCCTTGGTCCACTTTTTATGGACCGGAGGATCTGGTCTCAGTTGAGTCTACCATGACCTGGTTGAGCTGAGCATTTTATCCATTGATTCAACCCTACTGAGTAAATTTTCTCTCGTGGGACACCAATAACAATTGGGTATAATAGGGGAATATTGTAAGAGGATCTTTATTTGAAAGGATTAGCTAGCTACTGTGGTTGCACTTCGTTGTATCCTAAATTATCAACCTTTTCCAGTTGCTACTTTGTTTTTGGGCAAGACCACACGTATTAAGGTAGGAATAACATCAAGTATTAGCAGGTAAATTTTACTTAGACTTCTCAATTTCGCAGAAATTCATGTCCTTTCCATCCCTTTTCCTTCTAGATCTTACTCCAGCTAACTAGCAAAGTTCACGAGAAAGCCCCATTTCAGTATAATTGAACAGTAAATCTGTGACTAGGGAATTCTTTTTAGTGATCGAGTAGATACCTCGACCATGAGAACACCAGGCATTATCGGTCGGTCGGGGAAGTGTCCAGGGAAGAAGTTATCGTTGATTGTAACATTCTTGATACCAACAGCCGTAACTCCGGGTGTGTATTCGATCACTCTATCAACCAATAGAAATGGAAACCTGCAATCCAAGGAGCAAAAATCCCATTCGTCAAATCTTCTCGAGTAAGGTAGGTACTCAAAATCAAATACAAAATAAACTCACCGATGAGGCAAAATACTTCGGATCTGATTTATGTCCATTACGGCCGGGAAAGGCGGAAACCCTTCAAAGAAAATCGGCAACGACAAAAACAATCAGAACTTCGATTTTACATGTGACTGATGTCTGAGCAAAAGAATATGCAAAGAACAAACTTTTCTCGATAGGAGCATCAACTTCCGTAGACACGACGCCGTCGAAGGCGCATCGGGTGACGATCCGGCCGCTCTTGGAACCCACTATCGGAGCGGGAGTCCGGTTGTTCGAGAGGAATAGAGGCTGAGAGCTTCTGCCACGGACCGTTACAGAGGGAGGGGAGAAGGGCTCCGGCTGCCCGAGTGGGCGGCGGACGGGAGGAGGCGGCGAGAGGAGAGATCTGGGGGCCATGGCAGACGAGGCCATCGCGACAGTGCCTGTGAGGGGGCGAACAAGCTTGCGCTTAAATACAAAGGACCTCCATTGGATTTCACCTTCACCTTACAAATGTATTCTCTACGGTCCGATTGGAGAAAATATGATCTCAGTCGTTGATTCCCTATTTCTCATCATTCTCCAGGTTCAAGCGAGTTTAGGTAGAAAGCATGCTCTTCGCAGTTGATTGTGGTTGGTCATCTTCCTGGACGGCCATCAACTCAAACTATTGGAGTGGGTCCCAGTTGTGGACGATATCCCACCGTACACGCGTGATTTCAATTTGTGATTAGGGCGTTGTTTGACATTTTTTAAAAAGAAGTGCGTTTTTTACGAAAACGACAATAAAGGACATCATTTTTAATTTTAATAATAATATAATATAATATAATATTTAATTTGTTTTGGTCAAAATAGTTGGCGCCTATATATGTGTTTGCATCAACATGAAATGCGTTCGGTTTCGGCACGTGTACGAGAGAGAAGACTGGGGATTGGCCTTCGACAACCGTCGCACGATCTTCTTCTCGATCTCATCGATCGCATTCTCGAGGCGACACACGCCGAATCTCGACGACGGCGACGACCCATCACGTACGAAATCCATCTTGCCTCTTGATCATCTCCTAGTTCAATAATGTTGCCGAACTCTTTCGTGAAAATGGAATGCATCGGTTTCATATGCGTGTTTTTTTTTTCTTTATCGTACTTTTTGCATATGTAAATTGATCGAGGTTTTGTTTATTCTCGTTTAAAATTGGTTTCTTCTGTTGTTGATTGTGATCTAGCTAGGGTTCTCAATTTATACATTTGAAACTCATCTAATCATGTTACACTCTTTGTGATCGTTGTTGCCAATGAAGTGACCCGCTTTTGGGAAACGAATAATCTGGAAGGCTTCTTGAGCTGTTCTTGCCTCGGGTGACGGAGTAATTGCTCGTGTGCAAGTATGAATCCTTATCTTGTTGCCATTGTTGTTCCTATTCTTGCTTCGATGTTATTACGGAGATCAAAGAAGGCGAAAACACGAGGTTTGCCGGTTGATGTTGGGGGAGAACCTGGTGTTGCAATTCGCAACTACCGTTTCCCTTCTCCAGTGCAATCACTGTGGGAAGGAGTCTCAACTCTGGCTGAGCTATTTGAGCATTCTAGCAAACGCTTCCAGCACAAGCCTCTTCTTGGATCTCGGAGACTTTTGGCGAGGGAAACGGAAGTAAGTCGGGATGGGAGGTCTTTTGAGAAGTTCCACTTGGGAAACTATGAATGGATCAGTTATGGTGAAGCTTTTAAAGCTGCCTGCAGTTTCGCATCTGGTCTTGTGCAATTTGGCCACAAAAGGGATGAGCCCGTTGCAATATTTTCAGATACACGAGCAGAGTGGTTTATCGCTTTGCAGGTAGATTTCTTGTCATGCATCCTGACTACTTGAATATCCATCTTGATGTTAAATGGATAACAAGTTTATTGGTGGAACATTTAAATTATAGCACAAAAATTTGTCTTTGCAAGGCACTTGTTTTCTTTATCCGAAAGTTGTCAGGTTGCTTATATAATTCACCTTCTTTCTTAAAATAGGGGTGCTTCAGGCAAAATATCACAGTTGTTACAATATATGCTTCGTTAGGGGAGGAGGCTCTTTGTCACTCTTTAAATGAGGTTTGGTTGCTCTGGACTTTATTTATATACATGCATACAGACATCATACAATTATCATGCTACATTCTTGTATTGCATCTATATAAGCATTTAAATAATGTAGTGTGTTGAATCTTTTTCGTAATTATAATTTACTTAGAGGTACCATCTTTACCTTACACTATTTTAGCTATTTCAATTGGTTGAAGGGTCACTCTTGTAGTCCAATAGTTAGGAAGCTATCTTTCAATATTTTTAGGTAGGCCTCTTGAAAATTTGACCCATATATGTCAAAAATATATATAAGTTCAACTGTGCAGTCCATGAGTATCATTTCAGTTCCTTGAGACATGGCTATTTTCCCTATTGATGCATTACCTCTGGTATGAAAAGTTTTGCTCATTCCTTCACTTCTTGCTTTCATATTTTTTTCTTCTTTTTTGGTAACATTAGCAACACAAGTAAACTTGTAAAAGTTCAATCTATACCTTTGATGAAAGATAATCCATTGACCCTTCCCATGAAAGTAGCCTACTTCTTTGCAAAGGGTGATCATTTCTGTAATTCTGTGCTATGGCTTCTTAACAAAGCTCCCGAGTAATAAATGGATCAACAAAAAAAGTTTGTTTTTATATCAATTTCGTCGTTCTTGGTAGCATTTTGTGGATTTTTTATCAATTTTAACACAACTGAACTTGTAAAAGTTCAATCCAGTATTTCAGTGGGCCATTTTGTGGATTTTCATGTTTCTTTTTTATCTTATGGAACACAAAAGTTGCAATCCTAACTAGTACATATGAATCAGACAGAGGTATCGACTGTAATTTGTGGACCGAAGGAACTGAAAAAAGTGATGGACATAAAAGCTCAGCTTAATACTGTAAAGCGTGTTGTTTATATTGATGAAGAGGGTGTTTCAAATGAGATTTCATTGGACAATAACACTACCTGGGTGGTTGCATCATTTGTTGAAGTAGAGAGAATGGGCAGGGAAAAGCCTGTGGTTCCGTATCTGCCTAAATCAGCAGATATTGCTGTGATCATGTACACAAGTGGTAGCACTGGTCTGCCAAAGGTTTGTTTAACTCAACTGTCTTGTTGATTCAGATTATACTTCTTGCATGACATATTGGTTTTAGTTGCTGGGTTGGATTATGGAAGTAATCATTTTTTCTTGTCTAGTTATGGTTATATTTCTTTCTAGTTATCTAAGCTGGATTCTAGAAGTAACATGTTTTCCGGTCTTATCATTGATATAGCGCGGCTTCATAATGTTATTATCAGTCAGCAAATGTAATCTTTTATGTGTTACTTAATTATTCATGCAGTGCCTAGTATTCTGCTTTATATACATCCAAGATTGGTGAAAGATCTAGCATTGTTCTTCTGGGTTTCATCTTGCTATTTTTTTTTTGTGATTATTAGTTGTAACATAGACATGTAAGCATGGACACATCTAAGACTATACAAATATTGTTAATTCATATTTGCAAGTGAAAACCTCATCTTGAATACATGAAATAGAGTTTGGGGATCATGTAGTAACTTTGTTTTTAGGTTGAGTTCCCTTCTAGTAAACTCAGAAATCATTAATGAAAAAAAATAGAATATGCACCCCAGTGAAAAAAAATAAAGGAAAAGAATCTAATGGGAATGCTTATATTATCTATTTCCAGCTTTAAGCTGATAACCATTTAAATTACTTAATTTAAGTATATAATTAAAAGTAGTTTTATGCATATTGAAACTCTGTCCTGACTATCTATGGCAAACCCTTACTGACTTCTGATTATGTCATATCAAAACATGCTCACATGGTTGCTTATCTGCTGCATTTCTAATAATTTGAATCCCATGTAGGGGGTAATGATGACACACGGCAATGTTCTAGCTTCAGTTTCAGCTGTTATGACCGTTGTCCCTTCCCTTGGTACTAAAGATATATACATGGCATACCTACCTCTAGCTCATATTCTTGAGTTGGCTGCAGAGGTGAAGGGCTTCAGATTTTGAGTTTCCCAAGTTTCACTTACTTTCTCAGATAATAACTTTGTCAATATGCTCCATGCAGCATGTAATGGTTGCTGCAGGAACTGCTTTAGGATATGGGTCACCTTTAACTCTCATTGACACATCGAATAAGATAAAGAAAGGAACAAAAGGTGATGCTTCGGTCCTGAAACCTACCTTGATGCCTTCTGTACCAGCTATCCTTGATCGTGTTTGTGATGGCGTGCGAAAAAAGGTCTTGTCAATTTTCAGAGAAGTCATTTTCGTTGTCCTTTTGGCCTGAGTCTCTTGTACATTTTTCATAGGGCATTCGTTTTCCTTTCAGGTAGATGCTAAGGGTGGGTTATCAAAGAAACTATTTGATTTTTCATATGGTCGTAGATTGGCTGCGAAAAACGGGAGTTGGTTTGGAGAAACTAGTTTTGAGAAGTACTTTTGGGATTTTCTTATCTTTAGAAAGATTCAGGCTGTTTTAGGAGGTCGTGTACGATATCTACTCTCTGGTGGAGCACCTCTTTCTTGCGATACTCAAAGATTTATTAACATTTGTTTTGGGTAAGTACACCATCATTCCATTTTTATGATAGACATGCACATCATTTCTACACGAACATTTAGTGGCTTCTGGAATTGCAGAAGCAATAGCGGGCCCTTTATTTTTGTGTATAGATTTAAAACTGTAAATAAAATATGTGCAGTAATGTCTGAGAAAGTAATATAAATACAAACTGTCTCGCACCCAGTTGGCATGTCTGTGTCTCTAGTGATCTGAAACTTTAGCTCTAGGTTGTCTGCAATTTTAGTTGACAATATGTTGTGTTCTACCTGATTTATTCTGATCTCTCTTTTCTGCTACTTATTATTGTTGGATTTGTATGTCCATTTTTTTATATGACCTCAGTTTGGCTTATATTTTTTCCAATTGTCTTGTCAATTTTACTAAGTAGATACAAGAAGATTATAGTTTATGGTTTTCAAAAAAATTTTGTACAATCATAATCTATACAAATGGGACTTGTTAATAATGATTACATTTCATGGATACCTAAAATTTAATATATGGCAGGTCTCCATGAAATCGGTTATCAACTAAAACACCAAGAGATTAGAATCGGGAGCTTACACATATGTGTTTGGACAGATCTCTTTGTAGTGTGTCTTGAACCTTTCTAGGTTATGGACTTGAATAATGTGCTGAAGAGAGGAACCAATATTGGTGTGCAATAAAGTTGACACTTGCCCATTTGTTCTTGGACGGAGATATTTTGAGCAGAAATTGGGTTCTTGTTACATGCCTGGGAGTAAAATATGCAAACAATTTTTTGTGTGTTATTTAAAAAAAAAATTGCATTAGAAAAATTGTAAATTTCTTGTTGGTGGCATTTATTATTTCCTTGATCTTCCTAAATATAATTCAGGGCTACAGTTGCGCAAGCATATGGTCTGACAGAAACTTGTGCTGGCGGAACGTTTCAAGAAGCTGATGAAATATCTCTTGGTGCTGTTGGTGCTCCACTTCCGTGTTCATATGTCAAGGTAGTAAATGTTTGGTATCTTGTTGTGAACATTGGCAGAACAATTAGGCAATTGTCAATGTAGATCATTATCCACCTATTTAATTGCATTTATGCAGATTACTTTGTGCTTTCACCCCTCGTTCCTATGTGCATCTACCCTTGTTTGAAATTTATTATGCAAATATGTTTAAAGATAGTTTTCTCAGATTTAGGATTTTCTTGGCTTTTATTTCTCACTAAATCAATGCTTTGGTGGATAGCGACCTTTCATGCATCAGTTTACTTTCCAACTAATTTAGCAACTGTATAAACTCTGCCTATTAATTTAGGAAACTGTATGCTACACAAGGCTTTTGGAAAGAGTTGTTTTAATTTATATATTTTTAAAATTTCTTTATGCCACCATTTAGATATCTCATTCATAGTTCATCTCATGTTCAACCATGGCATTCAGATTCACTGCGATTACTCAATTCTTATGCTAGTCATATTTTGGGGGTATCTATCATAAGTTATGTTAATCTTGTTTTATTTCTTGATACTTTGCTGTGTTCGTTGTAAGGCAATTTTTTCAATCTAACTTTTAATCTGATAATTGAGGTTATAGTTTCTTAGTGAAGTTGTACTTTTAGAGTATTCTATTTACACAAGTCACAATCTATGAAGAACTCTGACTATCAAATGTATAAAGGAATAATATTTTAGTGTTAATAACATTAAACTAAAGATTCAGATTGCTGTTTGCATTAGCTGTCATAGCGATGAGTGTGATGGTATGTTCAGTTTTACCGATGTATCCTCTACTATCATAATCGAGTGAAATCTTAGTTGAATGAATGTAACTTCTAGGGAATAATACATCTCTTGGAATAGTTGTCCGACTAAGTTCCATCTTCTCACAGAGTTATTGTTAGTTGCAATAGCCGTCAGACTAAGGGGGCGCTTGGTAGACGGATTTAGGAGGCTGGAATGAGAATGAAATATGTATCATTCCTATTCTTGATGCTTGGTAGGCGGGACTCAGAATCAAAATATGGGTTTCATACCCTTAATTTCATAACCCACTCTCCTAGGTTATCACTAAACTCATTCCCCCCTCAGTCAAACTCATTACTATTCCCATTGCCAAATATATATCAAGCGCCCCCCCTAAGTTCATTTGCTTACAAGATAATATATACCAAGCGCCTCCTAAGTTAATTTGCTTACAAGTTGAGATATCAGATCTCTTAAACTAGTAAACTATCATATTGAAAAAATAAACAATTTTTTGCATTTCTTTTTGTTACATTGGGCAAAGATTTTTCTTTATAATCTTCATAGAATTAGCTGATGTACTGTGGATGAAAAACTGTGTTACCACTCTCTTAGATCTTCTACACTAATACAAAACATTTTTGGTAGCAGTTGATCGATTGGTCCGAAGGTGGGTACTTAGTTACAGATAAACCAATGCCAAGGGGGGAGGTAGTTATTGGAGGTCCAAATGTTACTGCAGGGTACTTTAAAAATGAAGAAAAGACTAAGGAAGTTTACAAGGTATACTAGTTACAGCATCGCTTATTAGTATCTTATCATTAGAACACTAAGGTGCCTTGGTGTCCAAATCAAAAGGTTGACGAGAGAGGCATGCGTTGGTTTTATACTGGTGATATAGGAAGGATTCACCCTGGTGGCCTCCTGGAAATCATTGATCGCAAAAAGGATATAGTGAAACTCCAACATGGTGAATATGTCTCCCTAGGAAAGGTGGGATGATGATTAATTGTTTCTGTTTTATTAATGTTCAGTTTAGCAAACTCACTGTTATTTCATAGGTGGAGTCTGCTTTAATTGTGAGTTCCTATGTGGAGAACATCATGTTGCATGCTGATCCTTTTCACAATTTCTGTGTTGCACTCATTGTTGCTGCACACAATCCTTTGGAAGACTGGGCTTCGAAGCAAGGAATCAATTTTATCGACTTTTCAGATTTATGCCAAAAAGAGGAAACTGTGAAAGAAGTCCATGGTTCACTGCTCAAGGTTCGTATCTCCATATTATAATCTGTGATATATTAGCTCAATTTTGTTTAATCTTTGTCATCTGCAAAGATAAGATGCTCAAAGGAGGACTTCGTTTCACATGATTAAGTAACCTCAACTTTCACATGTTTGAACACAATCTAGATGATAGGATTATTTTACCTAGATTGGTTTAATGTTAAAAGTTCTAATAACTATCATAACAGGTACAATCATATGTAAACTGTATGACCAATTTGGTTGTTCTTTTGACATTAAGAGTGCATCATTTCATCATCTGGCTTCGTTGCATTGATTGCTTAAAGAAAAATCTACTTACAGTTTGTCGATTCTGTATCAATGATTCTGCATCTAATATATCAATTGATGAAACTGATACTAACTTTTTTATTCAATTTGGAAACAGGCGGCGAAACAGGCTAGACTGGATAAGTTTGAGATCCCAGCTAAGATCAAGTTGATTCCTGAACCATGGACCCCGGAATCTGGTCTGGTCACGGCTGCACTCAAACTCAAGAGAGAAGCCGTCAGAAAGGCATATGCTGATGACCTTCAAAAGTTATATGCGTGAATCTTTTTGTTTTTGCCGCTACGGCATTCTACATTTTGGTGACAATTTTTTTTTTCTCTCTCTCTCTCTCTCTCTCTCAGCAACGAATGAAAGTTAATTAGTTTAGCTTTTAGCCTGTTTTGTCTTGAGGAAAAATACATTCAAAAATTGTTTTTTTAATAATAATGCTCCCAATCTTGGAGAGCATTTTTGGGCTTGGGAATTTGTTGAAGTGGTTGTATCCTCATTATCGGATAAGTCGTACACAATTTTATCACATTTTACAAGAGGTTGAGACTCGAGCCTGCAACTTTTAAGTTACCGGCAACAATTTTACCTTGGCTTCTCAACGTCCTCTCATAAACAAGCATACAGGTCCACACGGGATGGGCTGATGGCTAGCGCATGAGGTATTACCATCAATAAACAAGCATACAGACATGGTGAAAATAATTGATGCACGAGATTTCTTATTTCATTGCTTGTTCAAATATCACTCGCATCGATTCCTCTATTTGCTCGGCTAAAAATTTATACAATATAGCGTGCTCAAAATTGAAGGGATCTTTGATGATCCAAACTGACATGCGCAAATAAATGGCATTCAGGAGCTTTATTAAATTTTTTTACGTAGCCCAAAATTTTATTTTTTTAAATGAGTCACGAGTTGGATCGTTTTAAGTAAACCAAAGTTCCAATGCTAGCCAGTACCACAGTCCCAGTTAAAATCCCCCATTGGAGAGTTGTTACTCTACCTCTTTGGACTTCTGCAAGATCTGGTTTCGTAGCTTCCTTCTTAGTTTCTGGGTCATCAATGTGCAGCCTTAGAACCTGAAACAACGATAAGCCTACTAAATTGGACATCTAGGCATGAAAATATGATTTGAAGTCTCACATTTAAACATATGATTTACTTCTGAAGTCGAATTTAATAACATATAAAAATTAAGTTGTCTGGTTACCATAATATCCTACCCAACTCCAGATGGTATATATTTGGCGATGAATGATAGAAGGTAACGCGCTAAATGAATGGCGAGATAAATTAAAGAATACCTTCCATCCTGCTGATCGGGCATGATTGACAGCTGTCACAACATCACTATCTGAAGTAAGAAGAACCTTGTCGCCTTCATCATCTTCATACTGCACGGGCAGAGTCATGGCTGAACCATTGAGTTCCATTACTTTTGCAATGACACCGCACAAATGCATGCAAGAATTATGATCTCACCAGGAGTTGAATTTTGTTGTCACGATCAAGCCCTATCCTCTTCATTATAGCAGATACAAGTTCATTCAAACTCTCCGTGTCTACAAGATTCAAACCTTAGATATTAGTACAGAAATCAATTGAAGCTCTGTCAAACAGAAAATGGTTCTTGTGATCTTGTCTCTCATACTAACCACAATTAAATCTCTGTATGTGCCCGTTTTGATCTTCAAATTTGAAAGAAAATGTGTTACCAACAAGAGGGGGATACTTGTACTTCCCAGTTTCAGAATGCTCAGATGTCATCAATGCTGATGATTCACTGCAAAGAGCAAAACAAATTCATCGATAGATGTTTGGCAAGGAAAATATAATATAAAAAGATGATAAAATATACCTATTCGTGTCAAACTCTTGATCTGCAGGCTCCAAGGCTAGGGCAGAATCCCAAAAGTTTTGCATCATTGTGTTTGCCATGTCATTGGTAGCTTCAGAGCCTCCATCAACCTTTACAAATGAAATGCAACAAGGATCACTTAAAGTGAACCAAACCAGAAATAGCACTGTGAGC
This sequence comes from Kaempferia elegans, assembly GCA_037974815.1. Classification (NCBI taxonomy): domain Eukaryota; kingdom Viridiplantae; phylum Streptophyta; class Magnoliopsida; order Zingiberales; family Zingiberaceae; genus Kaempferia; species Kaempferia elegans. Next base: position 3,597 of record JBBPFQ010174441.1, on the reverse strand, counting down.
ATATTCTGATATGTAAAAAACCATCAAGACAAAATAGTCTAAGGGGCATTGGTTTGATATATCCCCTTGTGGAATTAGGTTATTTGGCAGAATAATATCCTGTTACAATATTCTGTATAGCTGTATCAATCACATCACTCAGTGTAGCGACAATATTCCACTGTCTGTTCACGGCAGTGATCTCCAAAGTTTCAATGCAGCATGTTTGGCTGTCAAAAACTAGCTATAAGCCTATAGTGGTCTCAATTTTTTTAATAAAAAATGATTAACTATATCAGGTAACGTCGAACCTAGGCGACCAGCCCAGCTCCACAGAAGTTTCTCACCGGCCGAATCGGGAAGTACTCGCGGTGAACGGCCAGAAGCCTAATATCCCTTAGTTGCACGTCCCATTTGGAGGAAAAATCCATGCAAATTGTTCATCCAGCATTTTCATTATTCAAAATTTGTTCAGCCAACACTGATTTTGGTACCCAAATTATGGAAGATGCAGGTTTGGTCTGCTGGACAATCCACTTAAGCAGTTATAATTATGCTCGACATATCTGCTGAAATTCCCTTTCTGTGTTTGGTTTGCCTCGTACTCTGAAGTAGTACTATACTAGTTTTACTCAGATCTAAAGTAAATTGCTGGATGCACTCTTATTGTTTTAAAAAAAAATGAAAACACTGAAAAGAAGTGAATGCATAATTGGAAGTATAGTTTCAAAGTGTAGCTCAATATTGATTAGCACAGTTGAAACCTATAATTCAAACCCTCAACCGACACTGGTACCATGTCAGCACGGGTAAATTTTATTGTCGCTTGTGCCACTATAGTTTCAGTGGTACTTACTAAAAAGGGTCTATTTCAGATGGTACAAACTAGAACTGGTAGACAAAATATTTCTCATCCCATGACTCGTCCTAGGATTTTGTTTGCCAATGATAAAAAGATGTATCACAAAAAAAAGAGAAGGGAAGGTAAAAAACCAACTAGAATACCGGCAACAACAAAGAGGAGTAATGCTAGTGTCAAAGAAACCAAGAAGTAATCATATCTTGCATGTTTCCTAGTTTCAATTATGTATCTTGTATCTATTGCATGTTCTCCACTTTCAATTATGTCAGTTCAAGTCCAACTAAATCAAGATAGATTTATAGGCGTGTGGAGTAGTATTGAATTTGTGCTGGAAAGATTAAATATAGGTTTAAGAAAATTATAGAGCTCTCAGTCAGATGCTAGAAGAATTTATACCCTCATCTATGCAAGATATTCATGTTGGTATGTAGCATAATCATTAGCAGATAGACTTGTTAAAATTTTCTAACTTGATACTCTAAAAGTTTAAATTAAACTTCAAATTGATCTTGACACGCTTTGAAATGTGTCAACAATCCAACTCCTATCAAGTGTTGGCACGGCATAGTACTAACTAAAACCATACTATTGTAGTTAGAAACTGAAATTACAACCTTGAACAATACTTCAAACATCAAAAGGAAGTGTCTTTAAAACCAGAGTGCTGGTGTATATGATACTTTTTAAACATAAGATTCCCATAATCTTGGGTTTCCAACCTCGTATCAATAGTTTAATTTTAAATCCACTAGAGCAATGTGCTTTAAAAATAATGTTATCAAACGAGCAACCCGTGGCAGAGCAGGCCAACCTGCCAAAAACCAGTCATATGGTGAGGCGTGGCAAGCCGATCCGCCATCTTAGTGGATTGGAAAATTCCCAACCCAACCCAACGCGGTTGCGGGTTAGGAAGATCAGCTCACGAGGTCGCCAAAAAATTTAAATATATATATATATATATAATGTTAAAATGTTTAAGCTTGGTTTGTGGATTAAGCGAGTCAAGCCCACAAGCAGTTTTCCATTTTAGTTATAAATTTTAGAAGAATTTTTTTTTTCTTAACCCGTGGGCCAACCCGAGCCCACCACATGCCGACCAGCATGGGTCGAGAGGCTAGACGGGTCAACCCACCTTAAAATGGATTGATAAAATCTCAACCCAATCTGGTTAAATTCTTTGACGAGGCAGGCCAACTCGACAGACTCAACCCAAATTGGCAATTCTATTTAAAGACAGCTCTACAAACTTGATAAGATTGACAGAAATAAATGGTCATAATTCTCTAAATTTTGATTGGAGATTAAAAAAAAAATACAACCATATGTTTTCCTTGTTCAAGGTGAAACTGAATTTACCAGTCAGATTCAAAGAGCATTGGGAAGTCTTTCATTATGTTACTGCACATATAAAAGCATATTACTATTACCAAGGAAATTGCTGCATGTGTTAGCTGCAGAACATCCAAACAAGCAACAATTCGTCCGTCTGTTTTTGAAAGTGTAGCAGAAAATCAGAATTAAAGATGGAAACATATTTACATAAAAATAAATGATGGATTACCTCTGTCTTGTACCGGAATATGCAAAAACTTTCCATCATGCATAATGTGCAAGGCATCAAGAACTGTGGTGTCAAGGGTGGCACATTCAGGGTTCAACGTCATCACCTATAAAATAGACATTAGACAATGACTCATTATGATTACTTGTTGGAAAGAAATTCATAAAAAATTGAAACATTATATAAGAATTTACAGGTTATTAAAATTCATCAGCAATTGCAAACAAAAGTTGCTCCAATGAAGATCCAATAATACTGAAAAATTTGCAAGACATCATCCCTAAACAATATGACTTAAAATATGAACTACGGCCTTGAAAACATCACAATTATGAAGAGCCTAAATTGGCATGAATAAACATGTTTACCAAATAGACAATTTTTTGATGAAATAAAATTGTCATAACCCAACATGCTTATCAAAAACTTACTAATAAGTTTAACTTTACATACTATAAATGGACTATCAATTATTTCACATAATATAAATTTCCTAAATTACACATCAGTTTGTAGCCTTGGAGTTGACCTGTAATGATACAAAAAGACTAGAATGATACCACAAATTGACAGCCCTATGCCAATAGCATCAATGTGTATCAACGCCTTCCTTCAGGTATCCAGACTTGCTAAGAATCACATTGCGAATTGCCAATTCTACTCCGCATCAACTTTTTATCATTCTAATTTGCAAGTACCATACATTTTTATCCAACCCTGCAAATAAGGTGATTTTCTTGATCATCTTCTAGGAATTGAAAATTAACCTACCCAAGAGGACACATCAGCCAATCCTGATCGGTACAACCATAATTAGCAACCCAATGATACGAGATGAGCAGCTCTTGATTCCTAAGCATTGATGGGGGATGAAAAATGTATGGGAAAATGAAACAATGAAAAAAATAAATCTATAAAGGTAGTGAACATCTTCCCAGAGCTCTGGCTTCTTATTCCATCTGATCTGTTTTTCTTTCGCACTCACTTTTTTATATGTTTCTCAGTTGTTCTTTCCATGGAAATACAAATTTGCACTAATTTTTTGTATTGTTCTATGTCCCCAATTTCTTTAACTAATTGATTTCCTTTCAATCTGATGGATTGTATATCATATTTGACCCCCTCAAAAAATTTCGGATCTCTTTCCTCCTAGCTAAATACACCCAACTTAGGAATCAAGGGTGGAGTTGGCAGT
>JBBPFQ010173351.1:0-17108 GCA_037974815.1 Kaempferia elegans | reverse complement strand
ACCTACAAAATTTAAAATAAGAAAAGCAGTCGATAATTCCACACAAAACAGTTGATAATTGTTTGATCCACAGTTTTAAGTGTAAACAACAAATCGAACTTGAATTCAAGTAACTAGATCGAACAAACAAGAGTTGAATGTGCCAGATAAAATTCGCTCATTGTCTGAAGCAACGCAGTGGTTTGCAGAATTTAAAGAAGACAGAGATAACAAAGAAGCAACGGCGGTAGTTTGCAGAATTTAGAGAATACAGATAATCTTGAGATGCAGACCTGCCAAAAAACCCTATTGGAAAATCCATGAATGAGAAGCACATAAAAACATAGGTTTACCAAGTATTTTTTTAAAATAAAATAAATCTACCTGATTGCCTAGTAATCTGATAGATCCACCCACCCGCATTCGATATATATATTCTTATTTTTCAAATGGTTAGATAGAGTAAGAATATATATTATTTAAAGAATGTTATTGGCATGGAATAATTATTTGAATAGCTATTCGTTATGAATAGAGAATCACAATTTCATGGGAGCTAATATTTCAAGTTTAGTTTTGCAACCAAAATATAGAAATATTTACTTCATAGGAATTCATAAAGAATAAAATAGTTATTTCCATAAACTAAGCACACCATTAGATTCGCAATGTGTCAACTGAATGAGAAAATGACCTTCCTTTAGTCAATACTTTTATTCATACTACAAGTGGTTTACTTGTTGAATTTATCATGTAAATAGAGGATTGCACGGAAAATATTTTAGTTTAAGCCAAAAACACACATTATTTTCCACATAAATTAACAAATCCTTTTCCATATAGTTCGACTACTTTGCAAGAATTGAGGTTTTAAAAATCACCTGGAATTATCAACTGGATCTCGACCTAGATCTTGATCTGGAAGTAAAATATTCATTCAAGTTAATTTGAAGAAAAAGGATGTTGACAAATTTTCACATAAAAAAGATGAGGACCTTGTGCAGAAAACTACCTCGACACTCTGGCTGGAGACTGAGACCTGGGGCGAGGAGATTCAGGTTTAGATGGTGATCTTGATTTAGCCCTTTCATATGATTTGCTGGAGAAAATAATTAGAAATGAGTACAGAGAGATGGCTAAAAGGTCCAAAATGGCAAAAAAAAAAAAAACATTTGCTTGACCTAAAAATAATAATAATTAAAATATAGCTGAAATAGGCTTCAAGTCAACTAATGAATGCATATAAATTACCTCCGACTCCTTCTAGGGCCTCTGCTTCTACTACGGCTTCTGCTTGGACTTCGGCTCCTTGACATACTTCTCTCGTAGCTTTTCACCTGGAGAAAATGAGTAAAACAATCAAATTATGTTTGATCTGTTTGTTTGTGTTGGATAAGATTGCACATTTGACAAACAAACACATTTCTTGCTGTTTGTTTGTGTCAGCGAATCATATGAGACCATAAGATACTTTAGCCATTGTTTAAAATCTTGAGCCATATAGGAGTTTCGATTTATGACCGAAGCGATATAGTTTCCTTATCGTGTCAATATGATTTTGGTATTTTTAAAATATAAAATATATTAATTAAAAATATAAAATTAATCTAAATAATAAAAAAAAACATTTTATTAAAAAAAGAGGATCGTGGTGCCTCTTTATGGTAAATAAATAAATAATTTATTATATATTTCTGAAATTAAAACAAATAATATAATGGGATAGTTTTATTAGGATTTGATTAAGTCTCTCTATATTATCCAATGTGTGCTAGTTCTTTTGCTCTTTCTTACTTTATTTTCTTTCGCTAAGCACTAGATTTTCAATAAGCTTTGTAAAACCAAAAAAGAAAATTTTTTAAATCACATGGCCGCCTACTTTGACGTGCATTGATCCTACACTTGCAACTTGTTGCCCTAAAATTTTACTGCAATTGAACTGACTTTGTAATTCCAATAAGCTTATATTTGGAGGTAGACAGCTAAGTGAAGATGACTCATTTGAATTAATCTTAGCATGAAGCGTGCTAGGTGTCAACATGGAACTGTACCAAAGTTGTACGTTCCAACTGGAGACCAAACCTTCGCCATGGAACAATACTTTAAACCCTACGAGACAATTAGGACTTAATTCTGTAATTCACATCTTCCATTTTGAAAGAACATACCCGGATGTAGGACCTCGAGAAGGGATTTTTAAATTCAGTATCATGAAGCTTCCGAATCTGGCAAGGACATAAAAAGGTAAATAATATACATCAAATGTATTCCAAGAGAATGGAAAAGGCAAAAGAAATGCTCTTACAGCATATTTCATGTCTTCAGAATTTGTATAATCCACCAAGCCCATAACACCTGGAGGAAAATTCAAAATTTTAACAAAAAAGTCTTATTTTTCCATATTCTTGTTGAATTATAGATAACGGTGTATGTATGTGTTCAGCTTGTATTTCATATTATGGATGAGATGATTGATCAGGCATGCTTCTGATGTAACAAGTTATCTGCATTGCATCATTATACACACAAGAACATCCATATTTTCAAACTATAACTGAGGATTAATCATGTTGTATACAAGTGATGCTATGACAGGTTGATAGTTTTTATGGCTCAATTAAAGTATAGTTGGTAAAACAAGACATCTTGATCAAAAAGGCCAAAAACTTGAGTTATCAGCTTAACAATAGAAGCTACCAGTCGTCTTAGACCACATTCATTCCACCCAAACCAATTTTCTCTCTTTTTCTGGCATTAACTACATAAAATTTCTCCCACTAAATGGTAACAAAATCTGCATTGCTATCTAGTAATAGTTAAATCTTTTAAATCTCGTGTTATTAGATGACACTCATAGTTCACGGCAGCAGATAAAAATGGTTATCACTAAAAATCCAAACCATTGGCTAGTTTCTAATGTTTGTGAAATGCACACAAGTATATAATGTGCGTAACAACTATATATCAACAGACACTATGATCTTGGTTGTTCTCACATTTTTGCAAGTACTAACTACCATATAGATGAGAGTTCATAATAAATTTTTGGAACCTACCATCACCATCACGGTAAATTTGTGCAAAGCATACATCTCCAGCCTTCCTCATGTGATCCTGGGATGACAAAAGTTGAAAGGCCAACAAAAAGGTAAACAATTGTTTGAAGTGAATACAGGAAATTTCCATACCTTTAGATCCTGCCATGAAGCTGAAGAAGGAAGCCCTCGGACAATCACTGTAAAAGTACAAAAATGTCAAATTTGTAATGCATCAAATAGAAACCAAGCAAAAAATCTAGGTATTAGTGGAAATCACCTCGATATTCTGAACGATGTGACGCTCCAAATTTGTTTTCTCCCCCACCACGCCGACCACCTCGTCCAACTGGAAATGATTGCCCTCGACCACCATGGGCCACCTCAACCTTCATGGAACAATGAGATAAAACAAAGTATACAGAATAGCCACATGATACAAATGCTTGTTACCCTAAGACGTTGTCCATCAAACTCATAGCCATCACGGCCCCTGACTGCATCTTCCGCATCCCGCGAACTTTCAAACTGCAAAAACAATTTAAATCATAAGATTTGGAAGCAAAAAAACACTCAGAAATGTAATTAAAGTCCCAGTTAACAACATTTACCTCAACAAAACAATAACCAGGGGGTCTAGGTGGATTCTTCAATTGAATTTCCACTACGTGGCCATACTACAATGAGATTATATTGATAATATTATAAAAAATGCAGTTCTAAATTCTGAGAAATACACAATCATAATAACAACAAGATGCAAGACTGCATGTTAACACCATTAAAATACTCAACTCACAAATATATCTAATTGTTATCCTATACCTCTGATACTAAAACTAGAGCTCAATGTGACATAGTGATATATTTCTCCAAATTGTGTCAGTATATTGTATAATGACAAGATTGGACAAACTGTAGATAGAAAATATCAGAAATATCATTGTCAAGGAACAACCATATGGGAATTAATGACTGGAGATGATGTCTACACTACATTTAAAGAATACATTTGTCACCCATCCTCTATAAGTTTGTGGGAAGCATGTGCTTGGAGTTCAAGCAGCAACTAGGGGAGTGAAATGCATAGACGAAATATTATCTACTTTAAGAATAGTTCAAGCATTGATCAGAAAAATGATGTGATACAAATCTAACAGCTGAAGAAAGTGGCTTAGATAGAAACCTTGCGAAATAAATCTTCAACTTCTGATTCCCGTATATCTATAGGGAGGTTGCCCACATAAATTGTACGACTTAGTCGAGAACTCATGGTTACCACTGTAAATATAGTCCCTATAAAAAAGCAATGTTTAGATATAAAAAGGCATAAAATGAAACTTGCATGAGGTTAATCCCTAACTTCCATTGATGCCGATTCAAATTTATAAGGACCCTTTGAGACTTTTGAATTAAAGATGAAAAAGGTCAAAACTGTGAAGCAAACCAAGAAAGAAATTCTTGATGCGAATGGTGCTCCACAAGCTCCATTGCCCAAGCCCTCCAAAATGCTCAACAGCAATAACCAATGCAAATTAAATGTCGGATAAACCATCCACTTCAGCTCTCCTCTGTGAAAGCAAGAACCCCTCAAATGTCCTAAAAAATCCAAATAGATTTCTCCCACTCCTCTCTACGACTACTGACAGCTCCAAAGCTCCTATTTCCAGCATCCAATGATCTATCATAAAGGACATATGGGTATCATGGCATAGAAATGTTTACAATATATATGTGCATTTACCTGTAAAGTTGTCTTTAAAAAAAATGAAGATATTAAAACCAGAAATAAGTAAACTAACATTTAATCTAGCTTTGATTTAATTATCATCACAATAGTAGGTCTAATATTGTAGATGAAAAAACAATAATCCTGGGTGTTGAATTCCTGGAAACACAGGATCCAAAATATTTAAATAATGTAAAATGGTTAGTTGCAGTCTGAATATAGGAAAATGCATAATCAAATAACTCTATGTACTAGCAGAAGTTAATAGATAGGGATTTGAGCTAATTCTTCATGGAAAAAAACATTCAGCTAAAGATACAGTTAGTTACTAGAAGAAGACGATGAGGATGTTTCGGGATGAAACATACTCAATCACAATAAACTACATTAAGCAACGCCAAAGCAATCGGCGGTGGGTGGGAGGTTGTGCCTGTGAGACAGCGCAAAGGTAAGGTGGGGGAATAGGACTTCCAAATATGATATCAGACACTGCGTACATGAGAAACCTAGAGACGCAATGATCAGATCGAGAATTGGCGGAGGAATATTCACATGCGAACAACGGTAGATACAGAAAAACAATAAGGAGGAAAAATTAACATCCGGAGAAGGCAAACCGAGAGGGGAAGCACGAACACTCCACGACGAGCTCCGTCCCGGATCGCTCCCCCGAAATCGTCGAGCGAAAACAAACGAAATCCAGATGTGGTGTGGGTTAGCTTGTAGCAGGCGTCGAGCTAGGGATGGATCGGGCGTGACAAGCACGTGCTGGTGATTTGGGCCTAGCAACATGCCGGCCTACAGCCCGATCCGCGCACAAAAGATTACGGTGGAATTTTTATTTTTATTTTACTTAAATCTTCATAATTTTTCAGCTTTACTTAATCACTATTTATGTATGAACACAGCGACTGAGCTTGAGCTCGAGCTCGAGCTCGAACTCGAGCTCGGCCAAATCCAAGGCTAAACCCTAACCCATCGCCATTGACAGCTCAAAGACAAACGAAGCGATCTCTCTCGATCTCTCCGTAGGACTGCGGACCAGTTTCTATCTCAGCTCCTCGGTGTCATCGAAATACGCTTCCATTTAACCAGTAGCCTAACGTCGGATTGATCCGAAGGCCACCCGCTGCCCTTGGCGCTCAACCGTCGTCCTCCGCTAGGTGACCGATCTCCGCTTATTCTGCCGATCCGTTCGGCGTTCTTCGGGTCTTTCCTCTCTCAGCATTTTTGTCACCAGTGAGTAGTTTGATACATCTATCTGAGCTGAAATTGTTCTCGTTCTAATAATTAAAAGTTTTTCGGGATCTTCGCTTGTTCTTGTGATGGAATCCTAAAATTCTGTGAAATGTTTGATCTGTGACTAGTGAGAATCCCAGATGGAATCGTTTGATAAAGTGGAGTTTTTAGCAAATTCTAGACTTAAATAACGTGTTTCTTAATTCTGACTGCCCTTGGTTGTGTGTTGTTTGATACATCAAAATGTTCATACGAAAAGATTGATTTGTCATTAGTGAGTACCCAAAATGGAATCCTTACATGAAAGAAAGTTTTTAGCTTATTCTAGGCCCAAATAATAATTTTAGATAGTTATGCTTCCTAACCATCTAACATGATGATGTTTAAGTTTGCTGATTACATTTCGTTGTGTGTTGCTTGATATATGAAAAGCTAATACCTGATTAGTTTTTAGATTTTTGGAATGCTGATGGTGAAGCTCGATGTTTGTAACTTAGATAACTTTACATCCGCATAATACAGAGCGGATCTAAATTAGTGTTTATGATGGCAAACCAACTGTTATTCTGTGGTTTGTCCAGGTTTCTGCTATTGCTAGAGACAATGGAGGCATTAGTTGCCACTGGTTTGCAAGCTACGGCTGCATGTGTCTCTTCTCCAAGGAGAATGTTCACCTCTAGGATGGCAATTTCTGGGTCCAATCTAAAAGCAGCCAAACAAAGTTTAGCAAACTCACCAAGTTCCTTGTCTCCCCCGCCTCTCTGTGTGAGATATCCATCTCCTTCAAAGTGTCAAAGGTTTGCTATCAGGGCAGTGTTTGGGGAAAGTGAGAAAGAGACTGCATATGGATTGCCTATTGATCTAAGAGGTATATATGGTTCTTCATAGTTTGCCCTGTTACTTTCTTTGAAATTTCAGGACTACTTCAGTAACTTATGACCTTCGTAGTTTTGTTTTCTTATGAGATTATTTTCTTATCATAGTTTACTTTTTGTTTTTCCATGTTTCTTTCGTCATGTAGTGTTTTATCTTGTATTTATAAGTGTAACCCATTTTTGATAACGGCTGATGGGTATATGGATTGCTATGTTTAACTGCCTACATTCATTATCCCACTTATCCTAATGCACTGTGAACAATCAGTTGAGTTGCCTTATATCAGATGTCAAAATTCTGTTCTTATTTTCCCTTTGACCATGCAGTCTTTTATATAGCATTTTTAATGAGAGACATCTTTTCATTACATCTTTTGGATACCAGTGTTAAATATATCACTACCTACATTCAGAAAAACCACGTATCCTAATGCTTGATTCCTAAATATTATGACATATTGGTTGTTGGGAATACTGTATCTAATCACTTGGCAGTTTTATGATCAATAGAACAGGTATGAACACGATAGCAAGGAAAACCCCTGGAAATAATCCTTTATCCAATTAAGCTGGACAGTATGTCACTTTGCTTTATTGCAATTAAATTGGAAAAGACTATGTACCTAACATTTTCAGTATATTTTGTATAAGGGTTGATATTTATTCTGTTCCATTGAAAGTAATGGAACGATTATGTGTATGAGCAAAGATAAATGGAGCTGTTTTATACCTAAGTACTAATACCCAGTGGGAGGATCACTCGTACTGTTGGGATGATATATTTATCATTCATGGGAACTTTATGGCCGGTAAGCTTCAACCTGTGATGCTCTTCTTATTTAGGTAAAAGGGCATTTGTTGCTGGAGTTGCTGATGATAATGGTTATGGCTGGGCAATCGCAAAGGCTCTTGCCGCTGCCGGGGCAGATATACTTGTTGGTACATGGGTGCCTGTGAGTGCTTCTGAATTCTTGTTTAGTCTGTTATTATGTAATCAGATAAACAGTGAAATATAAGGCTTCTGTTGGATCATTCATCAATAGGCACTGAACATATTTGAGACAAGCTTAAGGCGTGGCAAATTTGATGAGTCACGGAAGTATGCCTTCCTCTATTATTAGGAACATACGTGGTTGGATTTATTTCTCTTTTATGTTCGGTAGTAATCTTTCACAGATTGTATTTACAGATTGCCAAATGGTTCACTGATGGAGATTGTCAAAGTATATCCTCTTGATGCTGTTTATGATGCACCTGATGATGTTCCCAAAGATGTATGTAAAAGAAGCTTTTGATAAAACGCTATGTTGGATCCTCAAATTGGACTGTTAAGGTAGACACCAACTCCTTATCTTCACCAGAACTTGAATTCCCTTTTCTGTAAGCTAATTAAACATTTTTTTTCTCTTAAGAGACAATGAAACAGAACTAAAGCCTGGAATGATGGATTCATTTGATTGTTTTCACATGCTCTTGTGTTACTGATGCCTTCTTCTGCTTGGTGCAGGAAGTGGCCGAGTCTTTAACATTGTTGCTAACATTGTTGCTAACATCGAACCCAGCTGCATGAAGCATTCATGTATGCAGCCTACTTGCTTCTCACCGCATCTGTCGGGTGTCAGGAGATCCAAGGCAAGCAAATCATGCACAACTGATGTTGGTAAACCGAATCAAACACTATCTATGCTAATCGCGGAAGCCCACCAGAGGTGCCAAAGATGAACAAGTTTAAAGTCGGGACAAGCAGTGATTTTACAATCACGGTTAATGTGAAACCATCCGGCAAATATCTAGACATGGATTTCTTTTATTTAACTCCTTAGATCCTTCTACATTGTATGTGTTTTTTTTTCTCCCATGAAAAGTTAACATTCAAATTCTGTACAGAAATCTGCATAATAGATCTGTGCTAATTGTTCTCTGGCAATGCCAACTACAACTTGTGAATGTGAAATGATGCGGTCTGAATCCGCCTTCTCTTGCTCTCAATCTTCTGGTTCGGCTTGACTATTTAGTTCGGATCCACACTGATAGAGTCTTCAATCTTTAGCAGCTTAGCAGATCTCTGACAGACTTCGATCTGCAGCAGCCAAGCAGTCCTCTAGGGGACTCTTTCAAGTCCATGCACTTTCTAGTCCCTGTACTTTTGAGTCCGTGTACTACTGTGTACATACACTTCTAAGTGCACTAGACCTATTCAGGGATGTAGCTAAAAGGATCATTTTCAATCCCTCATCTTTCAGAATGTATAAGGACTTGGTCTGAGTCTGAAAGAACATTACGTATAAGGATCATTTTCACTTTTACTTATTTGTAAAAAAAGACAATTATTCAAGGATATCTACTCTCTAATAGATAAAGATGCATGGATAAAATTGCTACTGACAAATAAAAGTTTGATCCAGAATTACAAACAAGATTAACAATTAGCCAGTTACATTATATCAACCTAATCAGGATTATGGCTATGAGAATCAAGTTCACCGCCACTAAGACCCAAATGAATTTAGGTACATTGATTATTCTTGGATAATGTCCATAAGAAGCATTGTCCTCACTTTGAATTATGCCCGACGAACTAGTATCGGTATCGGTCGTCACCCACTTTTGTCATCCATGTTGCACACATCTGTAATAGTGTCTTCCAGGATTCTTGGTTGATCTAGAAACACATATCAACGTTCTTCGTCCGCAGTCTCTGCATAATACAGGTTGAAATCTCGTATTGTCGATGCTGCTATAACTTGATGATGCCATTAGATTAGCTTTCCTGCTATTAGTCTCTGCATATTACAGGATAATCAAATTTTCATTACTTAAATTAAAAAAATAAACATATTACAACATACTAAATGAATTGGAAATTCATTGCACAAGCATCATACACAAGCAACAGAAATTCATTGCACAGGCATCATACAAAATATATTTAAACAAAAAAAAAGTGAAAATAATTTTGAAAACCAGAAGTACTTACTGATACAACAATCAAAATTTTGATGAAAATCCAATCTCTCTTTAAAATGAAAAATTGAAGATGGGCCTACTGATACAACAATCAAAACCGGCTCTCACTTAGCAACGGAAAAAGATGGAGAAAATAACAACCCAAACCAAGATTTTAATTTCAAAGTGAGGTCAGTATATATGGACGTGAGAGACTGCAATTCATAGTGTTACAGAGAGATTGAGGAATGATTAAATAGTGAATAGTGTCATTAATCGAATTCATCCTAGAAGTTGTCTGTGCAGGCTGCATATGGCAAATCATGAACACCTGATGGACATCCTTAATGACCTTATGGATGAGTTGGATAAAGCTACGAAGAAAATTCAGATGGTGATTCTGGTGAAAAAACTACTCTAATCTATTTGATATTTTAGGAAAAAATACTCATTGGCATGAGAAGAAAAGTGAATCTAAATAACTTAACAAATAAAAAACATTTGTATATGCTTGATAAAGACGATTAGAACTGTCAAATCTATTTTGTGGAAATGTACTAATTATTCAGACCAAGAACAAGAAAGATCAACAGTTAATAAAGAAAGGAGATCAGTGGCACAAAATGAGATTGTAATTTAGCTGAATAAAAAATGTCTAAACTTTATCTGTGACACACTGGACGTAACAAAAACTCAAAAAGGACTATCTTAAGAAAAGAAAAAAAAGAGGCTTCACACAATGAGTAAACATTGACGTCAAAGACAGTTGTATTGAAAAAAAAAAGTATCATTAGATAGTGATTTCAACATTTGATGCAAATGTGACCAAGACATTGAATCTTGAACATGACCATAAACATGTTTGTACCAAGACGTTTGGGCAAGTGAGCTGTACCACAAACATGATGAATTTAATTTCCCAAAGCTAATTTGATTCAAACGGATACCAGCATGAAGTTATTGGCGTGGCTCTCGAATGCAAAGACACATGACCAGATTGCAAAAATAAAAAAGACGTAGATTGTTGGAAACTTCTCCAATGAAGATGAGATGAGCAGGGAGGCAAAATAACTAAAAAAAACAGACCAAAAAAATTAGCACAATGCAAAATCGACGATTATTACATGATGACGAAATGAAAAGACACGAAATCCATTTCAATGCATGAATAGAGTTCATGATAAAGACCGATTCACACTAAGATCCTAATGAAGATCAAGTTATATGATCAGTTTCGGCAAAAGGAAACGAAATACCTGATTTCCGACCTAATCGTATTAATCTTCGGAGTGGTATTAACATAGAGTCAAACACAAAGAATAGATCAAAAACCTTGATTAAAACAGATCTAAACTATGGGAATTAGCGAATTGGATTTAAGCGGATCCGATCCGAACCATGAATCGGAGAGAATGAAAACTCTAAAAAGGGGATCAGAAGAGAACGAGGAAGCTCACTAGGACTTTCCGGCTTTCCGTTGGCCCATTTGGAGATAGCGAAGTGGACTTTCTCCCGAGCAGCTGCCGTAGATCGGTGAGGCTCCTTGAGGCAGGACCTCACGAGGGAGGCGCAGATGTTGGAGTAGCTGATGTACGTCATTCCCGCCGCTCTCCAGAACGGCACCGCCGCACCAGTGCTCGCCATCGCACGCTTGAACACGACCGATCTCGTTCCTCTTTAGTGAGATGCGTAAGATTTCGGCCCAGGTGATGGACCATTTTTATAGATGTTTAGTGACGGGCCGTTATAGAAAAGCAAAACAAGCCCAATAAATTAAGATGGGCCTAAATTAATAGGAGATCTTCGTGTTCCCATCGCCTCCAAGGTGGTCAGTTACTTGCTTTCCTTACAATTCCAGCGGAACTCACGCCACGTGTCAGGGTACACCTTGTGGCTTGGCCTGCTCGATGCTCGTTTCACGCGTCCGCGATTTCTCTTTCACGCATTTTAAGTGAGCCAACGGGAAAGAGAGGCGTAAAGGGAGGAGGAGCTCAGCGGAGCGATCGGATGGGATCGCGGTGTATGGCGTGGAACAAAGCTCGGCACTGAGCGCGGTGGGCAATGGAGGTCAAGGCGCGGCTTCGGAAGGCGAGCGGCGGCAAGGTTGCAAAAGATTCCGACGGCGGAATGGGACTTGCCGCGGCAAGGAAGAGCCGGCCGCGCCTGGTGAGGTACGAGGAGCTGCCGGAGTTTCTCAAGGACAACGAGTTCATTCGCGGTCACTACCGCGCCGAATGGCCCATCCGCGACGCCCTCCTCAGCGCCTTCGCCTGGCACAACGAAACAGTCAACGTGTGGACGTAAGCATTAATCTTGATCCAACCTTGAACCTTTTAGATCCCCCTCTATCCGGCGATGTTTAGAATTTAGATTGATATGTATATATACCTTTGCCCAAGAGGAATCTGATGCGACGACTTGTGATTTTTTGTCGACTTACGCTAGCTTTATTCTCTGACAGGCATTTGGGTGGCTTTCTCCTTTTCCTGGCGCTGACGATGGCGTGGCCAATGGAGCCGATCGAGTTCACCGGCGCGGTCGTCCCGCCGCTCGGCGAGTGGGAATTTTCACATGCATTCCTCCATTTGTTTAACGAATATACAGGAAAATTCTTTGGTAAAAATGTAAAATGAAAGCTTTTTTGTCAGCAGGTTCATCATTGGATCATCGGATTCCTCATTGTGGAAAAACATATCACGAACAGGAAATATTTTGACAGTAAGCAATTCATTGCCCTTATAGCAATATTATCTGTGCTGTTGACTCGTTATTGCTTGCCTGAATTTAATCAGAATTAGAGATCGAACAGCCGAAGTTTATGGATTGATGGATGTCTTATGAATTTGTTGCTTGCAGGATAACTCCTCGTGGCTTTCGACCTTATTCTCCAACTTCGACGACGTCGCTGCCGCCGTCCCCCGTTGGCCGACATTTGTCTTCCTGCTCGGTTCGATGGGCTGCCTCTCCATCAGCGCTGTCTCTCACCTCCTCGCCTGCCACTCCCCCCGCCTGAACCTCTTCTTCTGGCGCCTCGACTACGCCGGCATTTCCCTCATGATCGTCTCCTCCTTCGTGCCCCCCGTCTACTACGCCTTCCTCTGCCATCCCGTCGCCCGCCACGCCTACATCGGTGCCATCGCCGTTCTCGGTCTCCTCGCTGTGGTCACTCTCCTCGCCCCAGCACTCTCCTCCCCTCGCTTCCGCCCCCTCCGTGCCGTCCTCTTCCTCGCCATGGGTTTCTCCGGCGTCGTGCCTGCTGTGCACGCCCTGTGCTTGAACTGGGACCACCGCGAAGTTCACATCGCGCTTGCCCTGGAGGTCGCCATGGCCGTGGCCTACGCCTCCGGGGCGATGGTGTACGTGAGAAGAATCCCGGAGCGGTGGCGCCCGGGGGAGTTCGACCTTGTGGGACACAGCCACCAGATATTTCACGTTCTGGTGCTCGTCGGCGCCCTCACGCACTGCCTCGCCACCAAGGTGTTGCTCGATTGGCGAAACCGGCCAATGATGGCCTCCTGCAGCGATTTACATGCCACTCCAACATTTGTCCACGCAATGTGATTCTTCTAAATGAATTCGATGTCGTCAAGATTAATGATCATGGCACGAGGGAGAGAGATCGAGCTGTGTCCTCAACTCGTACGTACACTTCTCCTCCAGGCAGGGAGCTGCTCTGTTCCATGTCTCTTCTGACAATTACCGGTGGAAATGTAGCTAGAAACCGAAGGCCAGTCATTTTGGCAGGTTTATTCATATGATCCATTCCATTCCATTCCAGATTGATGAAAGATCGTTTTAAGATAATGTGATCCGCATGCTGAAACTTTCTCAGAAATTTTCCAATGCAAATTCTCAGAAATTTTCCAATGCAAATAACTGCAACACACCTAGATTTTGACTGCAATCTTAGATTGCAGCAAATACATTGTCAAGTATGACCTTAGTCAAATAATTTGTCGAGTGCAAATTTTGACTTTTATTTGCCACAATTTATTCGAGATAGTGAACTCATTCAACATTTGAAGGGAATTAACGGAAGAAAATCATTATGAGGATTGGTCCAATAATCTCCTTCTTCTTCTGTTGATTTAAAACTAAAGTTTCGATTGAATATTGTCAAATTTTTTATGGTCAATTAATTTTCTTCGTATTTTTTGAATTTGAGATCTTTTCTGAAAGTCAAACCTAGAGGGGACATCTATTGCCTATTGGAAAAATCTAGGTTATCAATCTTGACTTGGAAAGATCATTTAAATCAGCATGTCCCCGTACAATTATTTCTTGCATGACTTGTCTACACTCAACGCTATCATTCATGCATGGCCATAAGAGAAAGGACAAAATTTCCAATTTGTAAATTTCATTTTAAATTTATTAAAAAAAAAAAGATATTATTTTATTCAATCAAAATAAAACCATATGGGAAAGTTTAGATAGACCACCCAATGAAAATTGGACGTGGATGAACCCAAAAATAAAAAAAGTCAGAATAGAGATACCAACTAGATACTTCAAACTCCTAATTAAAAATATTACACTGTGTATTTAACTCGTGATATAATTTCAAAAACATAAATAATTTCTGAGAATTATTACTCACGTATTCGATTAATAATAAAATATTAATTCTCATAAAACTATTGTATTTTCTCCAAATTTTCTCATAAAATATTGAGTCGTGCAATATAGATAAGTATGGTGAACCGTACAAATCATTCCTGCTATTGTGATTAAATTATATTTTACAAACTAAATCAATGAGACTCTGTATTTCATTTAGAGAAGCTCGTTGACAGATACATAATTTTATATTCAACAAAGTTGCCAAGTTTGAATAAATAGAATAAAATTTCAAGATTTCTCCATTTTTTTTTCCGTAAGAAGACAATCGAATTCTGACGAAATCCATACGGCGACATAGTCAACTCCAATCTTATTTTGCAGCTTGTCGGTCAATGCCGACAGACGGTCACGTCAATATTCAAGGATCTTACTTAATTCGAACATGCGGGAAATGAACCAGTTCGCGAATTGTACAAGTCAATAAGTCTTCTTTCACTTCGTCAACATTTGTCGGCTCATGCCTTTTGACTCCGCCGCCCTCTTTGCCTCTTTCCGCAAGAAGAAGCCAAACTCGCGACGCTTCCTCGATGCTCTCCTCTCCTCTCCTCTTTAAAACAGTAGGCAAATGCCATTTCCTCATCCACTAAGCTCTCTAGATCCATTCAATTATGGAGGTCGCGCGGCTGAATCGTCCTTTCATCGATCTCAACCTCTCCATCGGCTCCTCCCTCTGTTTCTTCCCTGGGGATCCTCCGTCTTTCCCCGATGAACAAATACTGGTGCAGATTAAAGTACTTAAGGCGGAGCTCGACCGAGCGAGCGAGGAGAACAAGGAGCTCAAGGAAATGGTGGCCAATATGGTCGACAAGTACAAGGCGCTACAGAGCCATGTAAGTCGACTGGGGACGCCTTCCGACGGCGTTAATTCCTCCGACGGAGGCTCTGTTTCCCCTGCGACAAATTCGAAGAGGAAGAGAGACTTCAGTGGGGATAAAGCTCCAATTTTGGAGAGCACATCGAGCGCTGATGAGTTGAATTCGTGCAAGAGAGTGAGGGAGGAGACGATGAAGCCGAAGATTTCCAAGCTTTACGTGCACACCGATCCGTCTGATACCAGCCTGGTGAGTGATCATCTCTGTTCTAATGGTTCTAATTGTTTCAGTAGCAAGTTTTTGAGTTAAAATTTGATGATTTAGGTGGTCAAAGATGGATATCAATGGCGGAAATATGGGCAGAAGGTAACCAGAGACAATCCATGTCCCAGAGCTTACTTCAGATGTTCTTTTGCGCCTTCTTGTCCTGTTAAAAAGAAGGTGCGTGGTTTCGTTTCTGGAAAACAATCGATGAAGAAGAACAAAAAAAAAAAAAACAGAGTTTTGCTGTTATTTGCGGGTCAATTAAAGTGAATCGATCGAAATTGATGGTTTTTATGAAAATTTGCAGGTGCAGAGAAGTGCCGAGGACACATCGATGCTGGTCGCTACCTACGAAGGCGAGCACAACCATGGCCACCAACCTCACCAACCTCTGGCGACAGGGACCAAAATTCCAGCCATAGAAGTGAGTCTGATGAAGTCGAAGAAGGCAGAGGAGAGGTTGAAGCCGTCGCCGGAGCTGAGCCGGAGTTTGGTGGAGCAGATGGCGGCGTCGTTAACTAATGATCCGGCATTTAAGAAGGCGCTGGCGGTGGCGCTCTCCGGGAGGATGCTTCATTGATCCTTTTTGAATCTGGTTCCTGTTAAGTTGCTTAGAATTTTTAGTTAGTTTATGTGGTGGTCATTCTCTTTCATCCAGGCAAGGTTTGAACTTTGAAGGCGATCATGATTCGTGAGTGATTTAGCAGGGATTGTAAATATATCATGTTGTAGACTTTTGCTGGAAAAATTTATTAGCAGGGAGAACAAGTTAATGGATTTGACTTGTATCTTGATTCTTGTTCTATGACAGCAACCCCAGGGAGAAATCTTCTAGTATGATCACTCTTAATTATTGACCTTTTTATAATTTTAACCACCAACTTCAGTTAACCTTCTTAATTTTGACTCAATGCTAAGATCATTCATTGATGGGAGTTATAACACCCACTATCTCATAAAAAATTATACGTCCACGTCACAAACACATTATATTAGCACATTTATTTTTTCACATTCTTTTCAATGTTAACATTCATTATTATGGAGTTTGTATGTCACATTATATTAATATATTCATTTTAACATTATTATTTATTATTTATGGGGCTTACTTTGCAATCGTTCATATTTTATTTTTTCTTATTTTATATTAAATAAATATGATTTAAATTTTATTTACATGATTTAATTTATTATTATTTAAAATAAAATAATCATATTATTTTATAATATATTTATTGCTTAATTTTTTTTTTTCAAACATCTTAGGTTTTCATAATTTTTAGATTATTTTTATAAATAAAAATTTATTTTATTATTAATTTTTTAATAAAGAAATACTTTGAATCTGTTCAATTGCTTTAACGCTTTCAAAGTCATATTAGCATTAAGAACAGGTCACATTGGTTTTAACACTAATACATGAATTATAACACCTAATAACTTATCAACGAGAAACCCTAAGGATTCTTTTTATGCCCATGTTAAGTACAATTAGTAAGTGACATTATATATCAAAACCCTCAGGATTCTTTTTATGCCCATGTTACGTACAACTAGTAAGTGACATTATATATCAATTTGCATGGCTTTGTGCTGATCAGTA